>JAVCKV010313487.1:0-11720 GCA_032274145.1 Herpochondria borealis
AAGGCCAAGAGACGCAGCAAAGCATACGCGATAACGTGCTGCTGCATCGTGGTGAACATGCCATAGAAGAAGCGGGTAATGATTGCGAAGCTGACACAGACGCAGATATAGTTTATCGTGCGCTCAGCTTTCTTAAAAGGCAAACAGAACAGTGAGTCTGCTCGCTGCCGTGTTACATACTAGAAATTGAAGACCTGGAAAAATCATTTTCGTCAATGAGTGAGAGGGACCGGAGCAACTGCGTGTGTGGCATCATGTTCGCCCTGACGGCCGAGCGTGGGGCTGAAAACGAATTGCGCGAGACTAGAAATGAATACCGCAAACGCGCTAGGCTCGAAGAGCGTAGCCCAAAGTACGCGACGAGTGTGTATGCTCTGAAGGGTCGCCGTGTTTGTCGTGCTGTTGTGCTGGTGGTGTGCAGC
Source organism: Herpochondria borealis (assembly GCA_032274145.1). Lineage (NCBI taxonomy): Eukaryota > Rhodophyta > Florideophyceae > Ceramiales > Ceramiaceae > Herpochondria > Herpochondria borealis. The sequence continues at coordinate 423 of JAVCKV010313487.1, forward strand.
TTCATCCTCGCACTTTCTCTCAGATTGCGAACCAATTGTTTCAAAATCACTCACTAAAACTCATCGACCCAACCCACAGGGGCAGGAACAAAGGACTTATATATCCGCAGACAATTATCGCGATTGATTTTCTAGAGCGCTTCGGAGAGGTCAACGCCATGCCTGCCTGACCGAGCGGGGCTCTTCAGAAGAAAGCGCTGTGCGCTACCTTCAATCGTCTGTCACGAACGAAGATATTTACAGCGCGTACGAAGAACAGTGGTTTGTCATTAGCCCGTACGTCAAGGACAGAAAAGGTAAGTCTCCGTCGCAACCGCTGCTGAAAAACAGCTTCCACCGGGTCTGGAGAGAGCGCGTCCCAACACTTCGCGTTTTCCGAAAGGGAAGCGACTTCTGCGACACCTGCGTTCAGTTCTATAATTCTTTAGCCGCGAGCTCCAACATCGAAACAACTGATGCTTTGCGGAAGGCGAGAGAGTCACATCACATTCGGGCTAGGACTGAGTTAAAAAGGTACAAAAAACTAATGTCGGATGTCCTCACGTCGTCCCAATGTCATACAATGCATCTGATATTCGACTTTACAGAGAAAATACTACTTCCGCTTCTTCTCAGACAGCCCGGAAAACTGCACTTTGTCACAAGTTTAAAGATAGATCTCTTTGCAGTGCACAGCAGCAACCGTGAAAGAACATCTATTTTCTGCCTTCCTGAGGGTCATTGGCCTAATGGAAAAACTGCGAACCAAGTTTGCTCGATTCTTTACTACTCTATTCAAGCACATAGGCAAGATAAACGCTTTAGAGGTTGCCGTCGCCTGTCCCTGCACGCTGAAAATTGTGCCGGCCAAAATAACAACAGGTTTACAGTTTGGTTCTTTTGTTTGCTTGTTATACTGTAGGATTTTGATTTCATCGACCTTTTCTTTTTAGTTGCAGGGCACACAAAGAACAGATGCGACGCCGCGTTTGGTTTTGTCAAGAGGAAGCTCATGCAGCGCAACGTACGGTTTCCGAGCGAGATGTATCAGACAATTGTGGATAGCTCCGTTTCAAACGAAGCAGTTTGCTCTTCTTCTGTGCGTTTCATATGTTGGAAGGACATGCCGGCGAAGTGGTTCACCTACCTGACAGCTATGATGCTCGCAAAGTAGCATTTATTCTCATTTGGTTCTGAAAACAAAGGAGGGGTGAAGTTTCGCGAGCTGAGTAACTCTCCTGATGAGAAAGTATTCCGACTTTTAAAGCGCGGTGTCTCTTTCGAGAAAGTTGCGACTGAAGCGAAGTTTTTGTTGCTCGAAGATACATTCACCGCAACTACAATGCCGCTCGAGCAAGTTCCATCGGCGAAGGGGGACAAACGCCGTGGATACCTTCTCAAAGAAGTATGCGAGCGCTACCACGAGAACGATCCAAATTTTATTGCGAATTATTTTAGCTCCGCCTCCTCGCAGACCTCTCAATCGCACGTAGCTTCATCGGTCCAATAAAGAAATGCCTACATCTCTGGATGTACTTGTTCGTTTCTGTTCTTCTTTATTGCGTTGAAACCAGTGCAACGAGCTCCTCAAGTTTGGTTTTTGGTCCGAAAACGGTTCAAAAAGATGTTTTGGGTCGTAACAAAACAAACCCGATTGTACACATTTGAGTAATTTTGTTGAACTCGCACACATATGAGCACAGGAAACTCTCTGACAGTCTCTGCAGGGCTACCGCTGGCGATCAATTCTGTTCATACACTGCAAGTACAGTGTAATGATGATGACGAAGTATGTACGGCGTGTAACCAATCAGAGCATGGAGAAGGTACAAAGCTGGCCTGTCGTTTCATTTCGAAGGTAGCTCTCTTTGTCCTATACTTTTTCCCCTGTTCCCAGATGCTTGCACATCCTACAATCCTGCTACACTGCGACAGTAGTAGGCAATTGGAAATTTGATTTTCTTTGATTCTGAGTCATGATGGGGTGGAATCGGGGACGCCCAGAAGCACGGGTTGCCTAAATTGGGAGCCAAAAAATGTGAAAAAATAGAAATGCAAATATGTGTATACCCGTCTAGAATTGAGAGGGATTCTCGAATATGCGAGGCACCCTGGAATAAGTCTGCGTTCTTGCACCATCGATGAAAGGAGGAAGATAGCAGCATTGCAAGAGAATATCACGTTCTCTCATGATGGTGCGTGCATCCAGTGTTGTCTTACCAGTGTGGTAAGGAGAGCTTTGGCAAGCAGTTGCATATTTTCTTGCACTGGGAATCGGAGATACCGTCAGGTATCCTCATTATGGTGCCTTTCGGTAGGGTTGATAGGACCATAAGGCCGGCTGTCTGGCCATGTCACAGATTATACACGTGCACTACTGGTCGGAGCACTGTACGCTGTGCCATACGGCGTACGTATGTTCCCCGCATTATTACACGTGTATAAGCCGTTCTACAGACCATAAAGTTCCGTGTAGACGTATTCAAATTGACCAAAAGAGAAAGGAGTGATGTTACAGATTACTAAAGCCACCTGAGGCCCCTTTTGGTCCGATCGCAAGCGATAACTGGCTAAGGCCGGCAGGTGAATAAGGAAAATATGTCGGTCTGGATACGGTGAATCTTATGGAGGATACCTGACTGTATGGCACGACGCCCTCATCTCCGATCTCTCGTGCGGCAGTAAGAAGAGCTCCACCGTAGTTGATGGTGACGGTAAAACGATGAAATAAATAAGACACGTGTGCCAAATTGGTTCCCTGGCGGCAGCTTTAGAGTGGTGCGTTTTAGCGACGAAATAATACACAGAACACCATCTCCCGAGGCGGGACGACAAAAATATGACTGCAAACAGAGATAAGGGAACGTACAGACTCTCACCCAACACCCTCATCCAACACCTTCCCGACCTCGACCATGTTCTCCTGCATGTGTTGGGCCCACTTGTCTCGACCCATATTCGCGCCGTTGATGGATGCGTTGGGGAGCGGGGCGGCAGATATAGGGAGGGCCAGATTTTCGGCATTTGCCCACGCCGGTGCCTTGCCCTTCGTGCCACTGGAGGATGTGAGCTGGATGGTTCGCACCATGGCTGCTCGGAGCGCGGAACAGGCTAGCAAGGAAAAGGTGGGGGTGGGCAGGTATTTGTGGTGTGTTGGTGTTATTCGGGGCTTCCTGAGAAAACGCGTTTCTAGGGCATTGTATGTACACTCCAAGTATACTGTCAATGCTGTTGTATCCGGCGTTAAAATAATAATTTTGCCGCACAGTCTGGGCAAGCCGGAAACTTTGCTCTTCACGGTTAGCGGCGCAATGCATCGCTGGAGAATACAATGTTGTAATTTTTCAATCTAAAACGCCAAATATACAGTTTACTATCAGATTTCTCTGCTGGTGGAGATGCTGTAACCGAGTGATTTCTACGTGTACATTTTTAATCAGCACTGAGCAGCAACATTATTAAATAGTATGCAGCGGGTTATCTTGTGACAAGAATTTCTGTCTTTCTCACGGCCAAGTCAGGCCGTGAGCGCTACCGGTAAGTACGGGTTCGGCAGGCAGCGATGTAACAGATAGCGTTTGTCGTCAAGTTTCACGCGTCCCTCTCTCAGCGCGATGAACCTTTCGCTGCGTGTCGTCTCTCGAACGGGGGTATTCCTTCCGCATGCGGATAAAGTGTATTTTTAATTAAATTATTAAAAAAACGTTGGTATTTTGGCACTGGTCATGCCGCTCGATGGAGAAACTGTTATTTTTCAACAAGGCCGCCTCTTCCTTACAGTACAGGTGCAGGTATTTCAAACCCATAACCTTTAACGATGTTCTTGTACCTGTACCTTTACCCCTGCTGTCGAACGACAACGCCGTACGGGTAACAGTGCCTCACCGTGCCCCCGCCCATTCGGGGAAGAATGCTACCGTGACGACACGTGGAAGTCATTGCTGTTCTGTCACATGAAGTATTGTATATTCAATCAGTGCATCTCGGCAAACTCGAAATCAAAAACGAAATATGTTCCCTTTTTCCTTGATCTTCACTTAAATTAATGCGATGAGACAAATCAATTTAATTTTAAAATGTTTTCCTTCCCCATTATTTAATTCAACATTATTTCTCTTCTGCGGTATGGCTCACCACCACATATCACATAAAGACCGCACCATCAGTGCTGGAATGCTCTATTGCTGCTATAAGCAATTTCGGATTGAGGTGAGCTAACACTGCTCACCGCAGTGACATTGCTCACCTCGTTGAGCAATGATAGCTCACCTCAACCTTGAACGACAACCGTGAACACAAATCTAATCGGTTTCTAATACTGTATCCTTGGGTTTGTGTACATGCCATCAACTTTTGGTTCTCGTTGTACAGAGAGCCTGAAGTAATTTAATATCAAATTATCGCACTCAGGCGGGCAACAGAAAACAAAGTTGATTGCTTCACTGCGGCGAGAGCAAAGGTACCATATTTTTAGAATTTGAATTTTTCGGTGAGGAAATCCGCAGTTAAAGAACACCACTGCATACATATCCGTGCGCCATCCAAATTTTATCAAATTTTATCAAATTCCCCAGTTGTTCGCAAATTAGACCTCCTTAATTGCTAGTAATACTTCAAAACTCTTAAACCCCAAGTAAATCCCCAATTCCGTGTGCGGAGCGTTCGTAAGCCCCGAAGAAAGCCCAAAAAAGCATCCCACAAATCCCGAAAGCTGCCGCAAAACACAAAGTACTATGGGAAATAATGTACCATTAAAAAATAATCAAAAAGTTCACTCTACATGCATCTTTCCACTGCAGCGAAAATGATTTTTTTTCTTATTCACTGAATCTTCAATTGAAGTCAAAAATGCGCCAAAAGACAAGAAGGATGCACAGATGAATTAAATCATGGCTAAAGAAAATCTTTCCACGTTGATATAGCAACTTACTAAATTTACATCAGTATCCATAACCAAGTCACGGACTTGAGCACATCTAGTCTAAGTCATGACAAGATCGCAAAATAGCCGAGCACAGCAGCTCGTCGGACATAAATCAAGTTACCTCACAAATGTCACATTTACTGATAGGAACGAACAAAGTCCACCAAAGTCCACCTTCATAGACCAGATTTACAAAACGGAATAGCGACTACTTCTTGCTAGAAAGCTCCTTCTCCAGTTCCTGCACGTTGCGTTCCAGCTTCTCGATCCGTTCCTGGTTCACAGAGAACTGCTGTTCCATCCACTGCTGTTCTGCATTGTCCCGGTCCTTCTTCCGTCGCACATAGTCGGTCACCTGTCGTTTCCGGATCGCCTGTCGCACCTCATCGGATTGGCCACGCGCGCTTTTCGGCAGTCCGTCCGGGTACGACCGCGTCCCGGATCTTGTTTGCGGGTTCATTTGATTTTCTGTTGCTATGGAGGACGACTTGTCAGAGCGGCTTGCGTTTGCTCGTTCTTGCGATCTGGGTTCTTTCTTTTCGCTCTTACGGGGAGTGTGAGAAGCTGATGTTTCTTGCTTTTTCATAACCTTGCACACACAGGTCTATCTACGTTGTGAACGACGAGGTCAACGAAAATTCTTGTTTCAATGCGTCGATGTTTTTTCTTGCTGCGGGTCGGTTGTAGAGGAGTTCATGCAGAAGGAGTTGTACTAGGAAGCATAAATGGATATCTGGGGATGTTGATTTTTTGGGGGCCTAAATACGCAAAACTGGGAATTTTCTGAGATGAACGGCCTACAGTCGTTTCTACCTTCTCCAACAGTGATCAGAGACGGGAGTGGAAATCCAAAGGAGGGAGAAAAAAACCTGTCGTTGTTGTAAACAACGGCCTTGATTGAATCAGAGAAACATATGTATATTAATTTTTTACTTTAAAATTGTTGTTCTCCGGGTAATAACATAACAGTGAGAGCTAAACACGGTATACTGCAAATACTGCAGATGTCACTTGTTATTGTTGCTCAAAACAAGAACACGAGCCATGCTTATTCAGTCATTGTCTGCCGTTCTGGAATTTCCTGATTACCGCTCACCCTACATCGATGACGAGACTTTGTGTGCAACTTGCAAATACCCTCTTCCCCGCTGCCTCACAGAATTAGTCCGGCTGTCACAGAAAACGACCACCTGTCCAAATTTTTTCATCACCCTCTACTCCTCATTCGTATGAATGTAAATATAAGATGCTTTGGAAAGCCCAAATGTGCGGCCACAGTGCATGCATGTTTCAACTGGGACCTGATGCTAACATCTTGTTAGATTCCGCTTCAATCGAAAAATGAGAGCATCTTCAGGTAAAAAGCCCACCCGAACGACAAACATGGACAAGTATGAAGAAAAATATCGGGACTCAATGTTATTGTTGCCGCAATGCCACGTTTTCATTTATGGATCACATATATGCCTTTAAATTCATGGAACTGGAAAAGATGATGGATTTACGACCAAGTGAAGTACTCGCCTGATTTCGAGCGTGTTCCGTTATGGTATAGTTGCTTCGCTTCCCAAATAATATATAAATTGATTGAAGCCCTAGAAACTTCTTTTTTGGAGTGCAAAAGGACAATTTTACAACCCAATTGCGATATGGATCGAATCTCTATGAACAGGTAATCTCATGTTTTCCTGAATTCAACTAGGCCATGCACTACGTTCATATGGCCAGATATCTTCATATTCATGTTTGCTTGACTTTTTGATTGTTTGATAAAGTGAAAAACTCGTTCTGCGCATTTCGATTCCAACATATTTCAAGTATGATTCTTTAATTACGACTGTGGCTATTTCTCAATTAAACCGAAAAATACACAATGATCTGCGTGGAAAAGCGAAAGATCTCCACAGAGTTTGATTCGCCCATTCCAAGATAATGTACTTCATACTGTGTATTAAACTTAAGTGTAGGATTGATTGATATGTCATTTAAAACGACCAGATAAAAATGACAAGCGCTTAACAAAAATTAGTGCACGGTTCATGCAAGTTCTTTCATGAACATGTGATGGGTGTATTTCACTATACAAAAACTGTTTTATTCATTGCATAGAAAAAAAATAGGAACGAAACCGTGAGCATTACGCACATTAAAAACCGTTCAAAATATGACAGTGAGTTTGAAGTTCAACTGGAAAATAAGTATATGGAAAGCATCTCAATAATTCTGAGAAGAAATTGTAAATAGTTACATATAAACTATGCCGATGAAATTGAAAAAAAGAATAATAAACTTGTTGCATTATTTCATTAGATAGATCGTATCCTTTGCATGTGTGTCATAATATGACTTTTGCCTTCTTTTATAAATTCTGAAATTTCGCTGCTGTACATGTTGTACACGTGTATAATTCTGGAACCAATAACCGATCGGTTTAGCATTCTAAGTCCTGATTGTGGTTCAAATAGTTGATGTTTGCGGGTATTAAATTAAATTTAGTACAGACGGAATTTTAAGCAGGCATTTCACATATCAGTGCATCCTTGTTGTCTACCACCAATCATTTCGCATCCGTCATACAAGAAATTGAGCATTTCTGATTGCATGAAAAACCGAGTGTGTGAGTTAATCCATGTACATAGTTGTATTTTATTATATTCAAGAAAATCACTCGTCCTTCTTCGATACTTCTTGCTTTGAACGAAAATACTCCGATCTCTGTGGTTATTTCTACATCAACTAAACGAACAAGAACTCAGTAAACCGGTCCCTTAAAGATAGTTCTATTCAGTCGATATTGGCGTACAGTCTCTTTCGCATGAAAAGGCTTTTCGCATGAAAAGTTCGAAAAAGAGGTTAACATAAACCGAAAATTGGATTCGTTAAGCTCTGATGCAAGGCCCTGCGACAGATTCTCATTTAATCAAAAGACGTGAACAGGATTGTTGGTAAATACCTGATAATGATTTAATGTACTTCAATTAAAACAAGTACCTCAAGGGGTCTGAATCGTGAATGCATTTTACCAATATCATTCTACGTATACAGGAATTTAGAAAATTTCTAAATACGCGTAAATGAGTCTGTTTCTCTGCATTTTCTGTTTCAGTTGTAAATCGAAAAAGAGGCATGAAAGTATAGTTCTATTGAAATATCAAACATCTGCAAGGGATATATATCATAAAGGCAGTAATAACCTTGTATTTAAAATCAAAACTTAAGGCGCCGTGAGATAAATACATAAATTTGATTTTCTTAATTGGTGTAAAATTAATTATTTTATTAAGTACAACTAAACAGTATTAAAATATTAATATTATTTTAATATTAAATAAATTTACATAAATCATATTGTGACAAAATCAAAATTGTTTGCGTTTTATATATCATAAAATATTACGTCATATGAGTGATGCGCCACTTCCAAAGCGGAAATTTCTCCTTTTGGGAGACTCGTTTTCTTGGGATCACGAATTTTGCACATCTCCGGCTACGTCCTGCGTGGATCATCGCGCCAAATTTAAAATGAATTATATTTTAAATAATTTTTTGAATCTTTATGATCATGATTTTGGACTGTACGCCAAATCAAATCAAAATCAATCTTTCAGCTGTAACTAAATTATACTGGAAGTGCGAGAGGGACGCAGGGAAAAGAGATCTTCGACAAAGACGAAAAAAAAGATGATAACCCCTCTTTGCGAATTTCCATCTAAAAAGGATGGTAACCGAGCTGATATCTCAACTCAAATATTTTGGAGCGATATTACAGGGGAAATAAGGAACTTGAGCAAGCGCTCTTTTCCTCAAGGGCTGATGCAGTTTACTAAAAATCGATTTTCCCAAATTGGCCAAATTACAAATTTCCGCCTTGGAAATGGCGCAGTACACATATTTGCTTCAGTTGCAAAACTAATTCTTCCGTTCCTTGAGCCTTAACGATAAAAAATTATTGTACGTCAATAATGTCTTTATATATTTGACCCGATTCTCTGAATAAAAAATTTGAATATTTTAAAAATTCAAGTCGATTTTCAAAAACTTGAATTTTATGAGACATCTTAGATTTCACTAACTTTCAATCAGCATTAAATAGGACAAAGCGCACGATTTTTAATTTAGTAATAGAATTTCATTATGACAGTTTTCGTTAAAGTAATCATTTTGGAGGAAACAATATCGAACAACACTTACGAATATCATATCAAAAAATAATGGCTATGAGAATTCTCATAAAAATTTAACTTCTTAAGATATTTTAGTAGGATGATTTTCTATTTTCTAATACTTACATGTACGTGAGTATTAGAAGACAAAAAATATAGAAATTGAAACAACTAATGTTTAATCCATAAACGCACAAAATTGGTTCCTTAATTAATATATTGACTTTCATGTAGCGAAGTACGTAGTTGATTAATTAAGTAATTTTTCAAGTGGAAAGCAGTTATTTGTTATTTCCGTTAACATTTCTTCTTCGTGTAGTACTTGACATGCGTCTTAAAAAATTCAAATATTATATAATTTTGCAGTAAAATAGCAATTTTGGTTTTTAAATGCTGCCAATATTAACATACTATATTCAAATGTTTAATACTTGATATTCTTAGGTTATGCAGTGCAATACATTCTTTGCTGTTATTCTATTAATATTATACTTTGGTTGTATTCCTTTTTTCCCTTACAATTTATTGTCAAACTCATTTATCTCACACAATGTTGCCTTCAGTAGCAAGAAGTAGTGAATCAGTAATATATTTATTTCCCTGTTCTCGTAATTGATTATTAAGGAATGTATGAATACCAATAGTAATACGAACATCAGTAGTTCTCCCTGCCGCCTGGTGCAATAGCAGTAATATGTTGTATTGCCATACAGTCAAGTTGAGTGGCCTGTGCTGAAGCTCCACGTATTGTTGTAGAAGGCTGGGCCTTTACTGATATGGTTACGTAACCCACGACCCTTCAGGTGATTGAATTTAGACGCATCGGCGCGCATCGGAATTCAAGTGAGCGGGAAGGTCTGCTTTCTGGTGCGGACAGGTTGAGGCTTCTGAGGTATTTATGGAATAGATAGAGTTGTAGGAGACAGAGGAAATAGAGAGGACAGATAGGCGCGCGGCGGGAGCGAAACTGACAACGGAAGAAGTCCCCGCGGGAGCGGGGGAGCATCAGGACGGAAATCCGAAAGTTACCCCCTGAATTGAAGACCCATGGAAAAGTCAGCGATTTCATGGCCAAAGTCACCCCCAACTTACTCCACAAAATGTAATTCTTACATATCCACGTGTAACACATCGTTTCCTTCCATGTACGACGCCATAAGATTTTCACAATTCGTCTGGATATCATCTCAGTATTACTTACACCTTTGATAAACCACGTAATAACCTCCTAATCAACCCCTAAATTAACACCTAATGACCCAGAATAACCCTGAATAACCTTTGATAACACAAAGTATCCCCAATGGACTCCAATAAACCCTATTAATATAGCCACACTCGTAAGCCCCCTAACAACCCGCTAACCTTTTACCCATATTAAAGCCTTACAGACCTTTCGACAGTTCTGTGAAAGTCACCCTAGACAAAATGAAAGTCACCCCCTTTTTGGGAGCATCGTGTGAAAGTCACCCCGGTTTGAGTTATGAGTAATGACGTCACCCCGTGTTGAGTTTAAAAAAGCATTCGTCACCTATCATTAAAGGACAAGGTTAGGTGTCACCCCCAGAATCGGCTAAATTTGCAAGCTGTCACCCCCTGATTCGCAGAATTTAGCCTTAAAAAATTTAAATGTTATCCAAACGAATTTAGGCAATTTTCATCACCAGTACTGTACCCCACTGTACTGTATTGTACAGTACGACCTTTTGGCGGATTCTGAATTTTGCAAATTAATTTAATTAGCCTTAAATGCGAGCGTACAGTTGATTGGAAGGAGTACACTACAGTACAGTATACATGTAGAATGTAGAGACCACATCCGCTTTTCCTTGGAGCGAAGTTATCTTCGAAATTTAATTTAATTTAGTACAAAAGAGTTTTGCGCTCCTCAATGAAAAACAAATCCTTCCAACTTAAAAAAGTAGTTTGACAGATGTGGGCCCAGTGCGGCGGTTTGACTATTAAAGAGCATCTCCTGCGGTGGCGCGTAACGCTATATCTCCGGGCGATAGCTATATTTTTAAAATCAAATTATGCTGCTCGTCGTCGCTGGATGGGCGTGAAAGCACCGCGACAGGGGTAAAAGTAGACAGGCGGAGTTTTTTGGAGTGTACGACGCCCGGCGCGGCAAGATAGTTGTAATAATGTTATTTAATCCGAAAATAATCCGAAAAGAATGAAAGCCTTGTTCTTTAGCCAGCCCATAACCCATCTTTTTCGGACCTTGTACAT
>JAVCKV010313598.1:0-43246 GCA_032274145.1 Herpochondria borealis
TTGATCCTGATCCAGCAAGGATGTAGCCTAAAAAAAATAAATTTACAAAAACAACTAGACAAACCTTCTCATGGAAGGCGCAGTAGCTAATCCACTACGGCGACTTTTCAGCCAAGTTTTCACACAATTATAACCTCAACACATTCGTCAAAGTGCGCTCTCCCGTAGTGGATGGCTATGCTAGGACGTTGATAAAAATGAAAACATCTAGTGAAATTTACACACTTCTTACACAAATTATTATCCTTTGATGCTACAATCAATACACTTATGAAAAAAATAATTAAAATAACTACTAAAGAAACATTCTTTAAACTTGAAACAGGGAAAGGTCTTGCGCTTGCAACTCTACTTTCGATCTCCTTATTAGGTTCTTTTTCCTCTGTTCTTATTGCGCAAACAAAACTTAAGAAAATTGAAGCCAATAAATCTATAACCGTTGAGGTCCAAACCGTTAATATGCTTACTGAGAAAAAGGCCTTAAAATCTGAAAAGTTATCATATGTGGGCTACAACAAGGACAAAAGCCTTTTTGTTGGCTACTACCAAGATGGATGGAGCGAGATGGTTTCACTTCACGATACCAAGACGAAAAAGCAACTTGGTAGCGTTTACTGTGATGGTGGAGTTCCTAAGAATTTTCGTTTTAGCAAGTGCAATAAATTTTTAGGGGCAAAGACTAGTGTAGGCTGGTATGTCTGGAAGATTCCAAGCTTTGAAAAAGTTTTCATACTTGGAGATTTTGATTTTGTTAAATTAGCTAAGCCTGAAAACAAGAAGAAACAATAAAACTGCAGAATCGGGTAGGTGAGGGATTGTAACCCTCACCCCCCACACCACCTGCCATACGGATCCGCAGCTCGGCGGTTTCAATGTGTCAGACTTACTTCCTCTTAGGTCGTTTTAATACTTTCTTGAGGATAACGAACTGCCACCCATTGCGTTTCTAGACTAGGTAATCCTTGGCTTTCTAGCCAAGGATTATTCAATGCATTTCGCACGATTTCCACGTTGCTGATCCGCCAATGTCCTTTGCGACTTTGACTCGCTAATTTCACTCTATCTCGTGGTACGCCAAGCTTGAGCAGGTTCAGTCGACGTGCTCGTGGTCTGCCCCATTGCTTCCAATAGAACAACCGCATCCTGCTGTCTAGCTCACGCACTTCTCTAAACGTCACGCCCATCATGTAGTAATTCAGCACGCCTCGAAGTTTCTGCATAATCGTTCCCCCATAGTTATCAAAGAACGCGGGAAAATTCCCCACGTTCATACCATCATCATTTATCGCCCAAGTTGAATGACAGGATTTCGGTGTGTTGTGCCACCTCGTCCCACTTGTCCGACCTCGTATGAGGTTTCTGTTCGTCAGCTGACAGATTTCCCATAGCCTTCCTTCCCACAATCCCTCACGGTCATGCAGTTGGCTTCTCTTCTGATAGTTCTTTTCATAGCTAGCAGTTTCTTTTGTTTTTCTATGTTCATTCTATTTTAACAAGGGACTTGAGCTCTCTTAATTTCAGTGGATACTTCGCACACACAAGACGGAGCTGGGCAACCCGCTACCCGCCCCGAGTCGAAGTCTGACGGTAGCGACAAACCTCAATCTGAATCGGAGGGACGCTATCGGTAGCGGGTGCCAGGCCTCGATATTATCCTAAGAAATGACCAACCTCACACTTAAGTCTATTGTAGATGAACGCGACGATCTCTGCTTTCCAATTCTCATCCGTGACGGCAAAGTTGCTGTCTACAGAATAACGCAATCTGAATCCACCAGCTACTTTGGAGGTAAACTATCAGAGTTAATCTCTGCACCCAAACATTCTATTGTGCATTCTGTTGCAACTATTGATACTAAGTCATGCGAGCTTCTCAATGACATTAGCGAACCATTCTTGCACCTTCTATATGCTTTCCGACATGATGGTGGCGATATTAAGTATAAGATTAATTCTAAAGTCATTAAGATTGGTAAAGTGAAACCAAAACTTCCCGATGAAGATTGGCCCTGTGAAAATTATCCTGATTTTTTTCCGGTGAAACCGTTGGAGTGTTGGGGGGTGATTGATTCCACGGAAGATGAAATCTCCGAACTCTTTCATCAATACATAGATCTAAATGAACCGAACAAGATCATTGCCGTTATTCCTCCATCTGAACACTTTGGGGTATCTCTCTGGGGAGAATGCGGAGACGCGGAGATGGTTCACTGCATATTTGAATACGATATTACATCTAATACAATCGAAACATCAAACCAATGTGGATAAGAAGCTGGCTCAATATTGCGGAGATTGAAATCGGTTTGCTAGTCCGAGGCTGTATGGATCGTAGAATTGAATCGGCTGAAAAAATGCAGTCTGAAGTGAGCACATATCTGAAGAAGAAAAACAACAATCTCGCACCAATCAAATAGCAATTTACGAATCAAGACGCGAGAATTAAACTGCATTCAATATATCCACAATTTTAAGCGTTTTCAAATACTAGCTTCTCCTTACTTTTGCTCCTTGCTCTAGAAAATTTCCGCTAGTTTTTACATTTATATGCGTGGTTGTTATGGTTATTGAGACTCATTTTTAATAAAATGTTGATTTTTACTAGATTTAGGCTAACGATTTATCAACATTCATTCGAAGGGGGAATAAACTGGATTTATTATTAATTTTGTCTTAATAACTTCTTGGTTGGATGTATATCAGCTAATGGCTTGAGCATTCCGCAGATGGCTAAAAGATATTTATTAACGCATGAACAAACTTACTATCCTAATCAGCTTACTTTGGACTATTGAGATTCATTCTCAGGATTTGAAGGGTGAGGCTGAAGTTGCAAAAGAGCTGATTCGTCAATGGGTTCAGACTGAAAAAAAGTTGAGTAAAGAGCAGGAGAATTGGAAGCAGGAAAAAGCGCATTTGACGGATTTAATGAGCCTTTATAAAAAGGAATTAAAATTGTTAAACGAGGAATTGTTAACCATTACTTCTATCGAAGGAGAGGATGAAAAAAAGCAGGATTTGAAAAATGGAATAGTTATTAATGATTTAGAAAGAAGGGATTTACGTGTATTTTTACTTAAGTTTAAAAAACGTTTTTTAATTCTTACAAAACGTTTTCCTAAGCCTTTACAAGAGCAGGTATCAGAAACTATTAGTGCTCTCAAAGCTGTGAAAAAAGATATTTCTGCCCGAGATTTGCTAATGCCTATGTTAAGTCTTGTGGAAGCTGGTAATAGTTTTAATGCAGGTGTATATAGGACGAGTCAGAAAATAATCATTGATGGACAAGAATGGCAGGTGGAGGTGATGTATCTAGGCTTGGGTAGAGCTTATTTTTTTGTTGGTGAGAAAGCTGGAATTGGCTCTCCAGCAGCGAATGGTAATGGATGGGTCTGGAGGCGTGATGATGTGCAGTTGTTGAACATTAAGAAAGCAATGGCTGTGTTTGATAAGAAAGCTCAACCAGAATTAATCAAGCTTCCACTAAAAGTGAAATAGGATGAAGGCTTACACAAAATATAGATTATTCGTTTTATGGGTTAGTGTTTCTAGTGTCTTGCTTACAGTGCTGAATGGACAGTCTAGTATAGATAGTGCGAGTATTAAAAAAGACCTTGTGGTAAGTCAGAAAAAACTGGCTGATTACCGTGCTTCTGTGACAGCGGAAAAAGTGGGGATTTCTAAGAAATTTAGCAAGACTCAGGCTGAGTTAACTCAGAAGCGACGAAAAGCTAGACTTGCAGCGATGGGGAATGCAGAACGTAAACTAGAGTTATCAAAGTTGGAGGCGAAAGCCGCTGCAAAAAAGCGAGAGGTTGAATACCTAAAAAGCCAATTGAAATCGTTTTATAGTAAAACGAAGTCGTTGATGTTTAAGGGTGAGAAAATGAACCCTGAACATGTGCCGCAGAATGAATCTCTGAAAGAGCATATGAAGGCCCTAGAAGCAGGGCTTGATCGACTCGAGTTGGTGATAGGTGGAGCTGTTATTAATGCTGAGGTGGCTGATGATGATGGGAAAATTCAGCAAGGTGAAATAGTAACTTTGGGTCCTGCTGCATGGTTTGCTAATATTGAAAAAACAGGAGCTGTCATTGTAGATAGAGCATCACAAAATGCTAGTTTGATCGATGTAGGCATAAATAAAGCGGAAATTTCTAAGCTTATTGCGGGTGAGGACGTTTTATTAGATGTGGATTTGACAGGCGGTAAAGCCAGAGCATTGGCATCGATTAGTAACACTCCTTTGGCATTGTTCAGCAAAGGTGGTTCATGGATTTGGCCGATTATTCTTATTGCTTTGATCTCTCTAGTATGTGCGATTTTGAAATTTTTCCAACTTTCTAAGATTAAGAATCCAAAGGGTGGGTGGATCGCTGATTTGCTGGAGAATATTCGCGAAGGAGATATTGTGACTGCTGAGAATATCTGTATCGAAGCGAAGCATCCTGTAGGTACGGTGATGAAAAATGCGTTATCTGGCTTTCATAAAGGTGCTGATGTTGTAGAAGAAATTGTCTATGAACAAATGATCGATGTACAGTCTCGATTGCAGAAATGGTTGCCATTTATAGCTATCACGGCTGCTATAGCTCCCTTGTTGGGATTGTTAGGAACGGTATCCGGTATGATCAGTACGTTTAATGGTTTGTCTGTCGTTGGCACTGGTGACCCTAAATTACTCTCAGGTGGTATTTCTGAGGCATTAGTGACTACGATGTTTGGTCTCGTGGTGGCTATTCCTGCATTAATTTTGCATTCATTACTTTCTCGAAGGTCTCAGGGTATTATTCAGACTACTGAGAAAATAGGTCTTACCGTAGTTAATTGTATTCGTAAAAATAAATGACTCCTCTCTCTAACCTTTATTCTGAAATAAAACTTGTGTTCCTACAAGGAGGTCCAGTTATGTGGGTTATGATGGGGCTTTCAGTAATTCTTTATGGACTGATTATTTCTACATGGTTTGGTTTACGTAGGGTGAAGGAAGAAATTACGCAACTTGGTAAATCTAAGATATGTAATCAAGATGAAAGAAGCATTGAGTGTGATGTAGCTATTTTCCAGCTTGATCGCTTTGCGTGGGTGCAGCGTCGTTTACCTATGATTGCGGTATTGGTAGCATCTGCTCCTCTTGCTGGATTATTAGGAACAGTATTTGGAATGTTTGTTACGTTTAACGGCCTAGCTGCCGAGACTGGAGCTAGACCTATCGATAGTATTTCTATGGGGATTTCATCAGCGATGATTACTACTCAGGCAGGGTTATTCATGGCTATTCCAGGAGCGATCTTTCTTTCTTTCTTACGGAGTCAGGTGAGCACTTTAAAGGGAAATCTGGAGCAGAAAATGTATCACAGTATGATGATGTTGAAAGGGGTGAGCGTATGAGAAGGATGAGGCATTTTTCTTCTAATAATGAGAGTGAAGCGACGATTGACATGTCGCCCTTGATAGATGTGGTGTTTATACTACTTATTTTCTTTATTGTAACGACTGTGTTTAATAATGCGGCAGGTGTGGATGTAGCTAAACCACCTAAAATGTCACCTACTAAGTCACTGGATAGTAATGCGATTTTTATTGCTGTTACCAAAACGGGACAAGTATACTACGCTGGCAGAAATATTGGAGTGAGTGGGGTGAAGGGAGCGGTTTCACAGGCTCAAGAGGGTGGAGATCCATTACCACTTATCATCGATGGTGATAAATCTGCGCAACATGGAGTCATTACAAGCGTAATCGGCGCAGCTACTGAAGCTGGCGTGAAATCTGTATCAATTCGAACTGAGAAATAATGTTTATAAAATCTATAATTACTGGTTCTGTCATTACTGCAATTCTTGTCTCAGTACTCGCTGCTACACGCCTTGTTAGAGATGATAGTAATATTCCTGATGTGTTGCTCTATGAAGTGGAGCGGGTCTTTATAACACCTGAGCCTGAACTTCCTATTGAGGAGGAGCAGGAGGAGGAAAACGAGTTTGAAGAAACGTTACCACAAGCTCCTATTCCTGCGATGGATTTGATATCAGATACAAGTGTGGATTCTATTCCGTTGCCTCTCACTACTGTTACATTTGACCCTAAATTATCTGTAGATGTATTTGCGATTGATCGAGATCCTGCAGATCTACCTGTAGCTAACACAACAAAAAAAATAAAAATCAAGGCAGAAGCTCCTATTAAGAAGAGACCTAAAATAAATGTTAAGTCCCCTAAGCCTGTTAGAGAAAAAATCAGGTCTCATTATTCACCTAGTCAACTAGACCGTAAACCTCGTGAACTTAGGAGAGGTAAATTCAATTGGCCATCATCGCTTACAATCAAGAGAGGTAGTGTGAAGTTGATGGTCGAAATTAACACATCGGGTAGAGTTAGAGTTATTAGTGTTTCTAAGGCTGGTCACCCTAAGTTAATCTCAGCTGCGAAGCAGGTAGCTAGAAGCAGCCGCTATACTGTACCAACCTACAAAGGTAAACCAGTAAGCACCAAATTCTACAAAACCTATCATCTTCAAAAGCCAAGAAGGTAAGGCTAAACTAATTAACATTGGAGCACCTCATTATTTACGATGAAAACGAAACTCGTCATTAGTCTAATTTTATCAAATTCAGTTCTTAGTCAAGCCGCTGAGCCTCTGCCACTGTCTAAAGGTTATTGGAAAAGTACTGCATTTAGAAAGGCATTCAACGGTAGCTATCGGATCAATGCTCGTGTAGAACCATTTGTGGATACAAAGGAAAGAGTGTTACTTATTTCTATCCAAGAAATGATGAAACGAGGTAAGAGAAAATTAGCTCTTAAGAAGCTTCAAGCAAGCGTGCTCGCGCAACGCTCTGCAGCTGTGATGTTCAATGTAGGTAATATAGCTTATGAACTTGGTGATCTGAAACTCGCTAAGAAGCAGTATTTAAAAGCGATAGAGAAATTTCCTACTTTTCTAAGAGCTAAACAAAACTTAGCATTTCTTCTAGCACGAGAAAGCGACTACAAGAAAGCATTTCCTTACTTATTAGAAGTTATCAAGCTAGGTTCACAAGATGGAGCTGTGATGGGGTTAGTGGGGTATTGTTATCAGCAAAAAGAAAACTTCACCTCTGCTCTTCAAGCTTTCAAAAATGCGCAGCTTACTGAACCTGAAAATCTTGAGTGGAAAATAGGTGAGGCTTACTGCTATGATTCACTGGGTGATAATGCCAAGGCCCTCAATCTCTATGAATCAATCATAAAAGCGAAACCCAATGACACACAATACAGGCTTCTACTGATTAATCTGTATCAACGAACTGGACAGATTGGTGAGGCAATTGTAAATTTAGAGCTGCTGCGAAGGCAAAATAAGTTAGATGTTTCTAACAGAGTTATACTGGGTACGCTACACCTTAGTGGAGGGAGTAAAACATTAGGAGCAAAGGTGATTCGTGAAGTTTTGAATTCTGAGAAACTTGTGGATTCTGATGTGGCAATGAATACTGTGAGTTATGCAATTGAGCGTGATGAACTCGCATTGGCTTCTGAGTTTCACGCGTTGATAAATCCAAAGATACTTAAAACTAAAGCGTCTCAGAGTCGTTATAAAAGACAGCTGGCGAGGATGAAAATCTTGATAAATGCTCAAGACGTTGCGGCTGAGAAAATTTTGTTAGAGCTTATTTTACTTGATCCTTTGGATGCAGACTCATTGTATTTATTGGCTCAATTTGAAGCGAACAACAAAAGAAAAGATGAAGCATTGATTCATTATAAACAAGCGCATGTGGGAAACGGGAAGATGAAGAATGCTTCGTTGTTAGAAAGAGGAAAGCTACTTGTAAAGATGAGACGTTATACAGAAGCTTTGGCAGACCTTACTGAATATCAGCAGTATGCGGAAGGACTAGTAGTAACTCGATTAAAAGTGTATATTGAAGCGGTGAGGAATCTTCAAACATCTAGTCAATAGTTGGGAGTAAAAAGTTTGGATTTTAAAATATAAGCCTGTAAATATGTTAGAAAATCTGACCGATATTCAGTGTCCGAGTTGTTTTGAATGGTTCTCGTTCACACTCCAGCACGAAGAATTATCTGGAAGGACAGTGGAAATGGATTATGATTGCGAAGTGTGTTGCCGCCCGATGCGGGTGATAGTATCTGAGAATGATGCGTATGCTATAGGTATGGATGATTAAGGCTTCATTTGTATCATCTCACTGGGCGAGCACTGGGAACAGTTAGGGCTTTACCAGGCTTGAATAAAGGTACGTTGAAGTTACGAGGTGGGTCAAAGGGAACGAGTTTCCATGATGGTTTTTTATAGTTTCCTCTACCCCGGACCTGAATGAGCCCCGTTTCCGCGGGTTTTTTATTTAAGAAAAGAGAACGTAAGACATGAATAGGAAGTTTGATGATCTCAGCTCCTAGCTCCATTGCTTTTCCTAGAAGACCACGGTAGTTTACTCGGATTGTAATATCGATTTTGTCATTATTAAGATTTACAGATCCTTCTCCAAAGAAGGTAAGGCTAGGAGTGAGTGACTGAATGTCATTAGTGATGATGACTCCATTTACTATTTTATATCTCGCGGAGATATTTTTTAGGCGTTCGTTAAGGGCTTTTCCACCAGCTAATGGCGAGATGAAAGGGTTGATGATCATGCTTACAGGGCCTAAGACAGGGACTGAGAAGAGGTTGCCATTTTCTAGAGCAAATGTTCCCATAGTACCTTTTTTTGTATTAAATGACTCAAGGTTATTTGTGACTCCTGTGAACTGAATGTTGCCTCTGAGTGAACCTCGTTGAACGTCATCAAAATCATAAGTGACCCCTAGTCTCTTGAAATCAATGTTTCTCCAATTGAAGTCTCCGCTGCACTTTGGAGGGAGCTTATTTCTGAGGGTGAAATAAAGGTTACCCTGCGCTAAACCATTTTTGAATAGTAGGGAGTGTATTTTCCTGATGTTGACTTTATTTTTCACTATTTGGATTTGTGCCGATAAGTTTTTTAGAAGTAGATTTCCATCTAGAAATCTATATTTAGTATTGAATCCAGGACAAGAAATATTGCAATTGAAGTTAAGTTTGCGGTCTTTAACTTTTCTAATAATTGTGTCAAAAACTCCTGAAGCTGATAGTTGGGGGACATTGTGAAACTCATAATCTTCTAAATGATCAGCTATATCTTTGTTGAACATTCTGGCAATAGGAGCGGGGTGAGCGCGACCTTTTATGCCTTTTAGAGTTACAGTCTTTGCAATGTTGTCGACGTAAGTCTGCTGAACATCTGCCACCCCTTTTGGTAAGCCTTTATAGCGTTTGTAGAGGCTGTAATTTCTGTAGTCGAAGACGAGTTTGCTATTAGTAGCTAGTAATCCTTTTGGGTTTATTTTATAATCAGATTTGATTGAATGAAGATCAACGCCGTTGAATTTTAAATTAGTAAAGGTAGCTTGTCCTTTTGATTTCCAGTCATAAATATTGGTTTTATTGAGTCTACCTTTTGCAGATATGTAGCTTGTGGATTTTGAGTCTATTTTTGCTTGAGAGACGAAGGCTATTGTTTTTTGATTTTTTAAGAAATTTATGAAGAAGTAGGGATTTACTCTAGAAATGATATCAAAATGGTAGTAATCATCTGTTGTGTGGAAACTACCAGTGATGTCTCCTGATGGGTGGGTAGCTTTGATGTCTGTTAGCTTTAATTGATTATTACGGAGTCCTATAGTGGCTTTAAATGAATCAAGCATTGAGCCTTTCATGGAGAGCTTACGAGTGTCTATTTTGGCTGTTACTTTTTCATTTTGCCACAGGAAAGAGGAGTCTAGTTGTTGGAATGAGATTTTTTTATAACGTGTATCTTTAAGAGTAGCTCTGCCAGTTAGTTTTCCATTGGCCCATCGAAATTTAGTCATAAAAGAATCGGCATAGAATCCTTTGTAGTCAAATTTACAGAGATGGATTTCAACATCTGAGACCCATTCTGTGAGATCTTTCGCATTGATTTGTCCCTTAGATTTACAAAAAAAGCGCGATCCAGAAGAGAGTTTTATTTCATTAACGATTGCCTCGAGTTTACCTCCTTTTTTAATGAATGGCTTAAATGCACTGCGTGGGAGGTTGGTTTGAGTGTCATAGGTAACGATATTGTTCTTTATGAGCAATCTGCCTTTGAGGTAGCCATTAGGGCATTCAGTAATGAGCTTATCAAGATAGATATCACCGTTTCTCCATGAGAAATCAGATTTAAGTGAATCAAATTTTGAGCCCAAATAGCTATAATTGGTGATTATCGTGTTACCAATTGCTTTTATTTCTAGTCCGCCAAAGGGTTTGATAAAAGAAGGTAGAATAGCAGCATAGACTAAGGCGTCTTTTCTAGCAGGAAGCTTGAATGACCCTTTGGCATTGATCTCTGAAATGCCATTAATCTGAATGCCTTTGAAGAGTTCGCGATCAAAAAAAGTGCCGAAGAAATCTTGAATTTGGATGTTACTAGATAGTTTATACCTACCATTTCTTATAGTGAAATCATAGTCTAACTTAATAGTTGCAGACTTACCATTGTTGGCAAAATAGAGATCATCAATGGTAAGGAGGTTATGGCTAAAGTCGCCCGCTAGCTGTAGATCATCAACTGAGTATTCTTTATACCTAAGACTAGGCGCTATGAAATCAAATTCTATTTTGATTTTTTCAGGATAACTAATATTACCTTCTATAAAGATGTTTAAGTCTGGAGGGGTGGAGGATCCGTCCCACGTCCATTGATTAATATAATCTAGAAATGCTTTGTAATTTGTAGCTGGTTTATTATTGGGTTCTTCAACGGTCGTTGTTGCAGGTGCGTTCTTGATTTCTTGCCATAGATTTCCAGTCAGAGTGACGTTTATTCCCATATACTGAGCTGTAAGCTTATTTGTAGCCGTGGCTCCCGTCGAAGGAAATCTTATATTACCATTAATATTATTTATTTTGATCCGTGGTGATTTGGAGTTTTTGGGATCTACGGGGAGTTCTATATCTGCATTGGTTAGAGAAATACTGTCTATTTTTTTGATCCCTCTTAAGAGTTTTGTCTTGTCTAGATTAATATAGACACTATGGATAGATGCTAATTTGGTATCTCGACTTTTGTCATCATAGAGACTTACATTTGTGGCAACTAGACCTTTTGCAAGCTCATATTTTAAGCTGTCAAACTTAACGTAGATTCCTTCTTTTTCTAGCTTTTGAGCAATGATTGAACGAATTTCTTCGTTCAGTCCTGTACTATTTAAATACAGAATAGCACCTACGACGGTAAGAAAGCTGACGACAAAGAAAATAGTTAGCGTGATACGAAGTCTGATTATGAAACGGCGGATTGTCATACAGAATTTTTATAAATTCAATCTTCAAACTACCATTTCTAAAGCATTTTGCAATCTCTAAACATTGGTAGAAATCTTTGTAGCTTAGGGGACAATGACTCTCTTGAGGATCCGATCAATAATTTCATCTGTAGTTACGTTTTCAGCCTCAGCTTCGTAACTAAGTAATATGCGGTGGCGGAATACATCTGGAGCTAAATCTTTAATATCTTGTGGAGTGACAAAAGATCTGCCTTCCATATAGGCATTTGCTTTCGCAGCTAGTGCTAAATTAATAGTAGCACGTGGTGAAGCACCTGATCTGATGAGGGGGGCTAGGCTTGGGTCTACTTTACCTGGCCTACGCGTGGTGTGTACTAGCTCTACGATGTATTCTTTGATAGCAGTATCGACATAAATTTGATTTACTGTAGCACGATATTCTCTCACTTGTTCCGCCGAAATAACTTTGCTCGTAGTCGCTTTTTCTGCAGAAGTGGCCATGCGTTCAAGAATGATGAGTTCTTCTTGCTTGGTAGGGTAGTCCACATTCACTTTGAGCAGGAATCTATCAAGCTGAGCTTCTGGTAGTTGGTAAGTTCCTTCTTGATCAATGGGATTTTGCGTAGCTAAAACGAGAAAGGGATCTGGAAGAGCGTATGACGTATCGCCTATGGTAACTTGCTTTTCCTGCATCGCCTCAAGTAGTGCTGACTGGACTTTAGCTGGAGCTCGGTTTATTTCATCTGCTAAAATAAGGTTGCTGAAAATGGGCCCAAGTTTAGAGCTGAACGTCATTTCTTGTGGATTGTAGATCATTGTTCCTATTAGATCAGCAGGAAGGAGGTCTGGAGTGAACTGAATACGCGAGAAATCTGTATCTAAGCATCCAGCTAAAGAGTTGATCGATAAAGTCTTAGCAAGTCCAGGGACTCCTTCTAAGATAATGTGTCCATTACTGAGTAAGCCTATGATGAGGCGGTCTACTAAATGTTCTTGGCCAACAAGGACGTTCGCCATTTCTGATTTGAGAGATTTTGTCCAAGTGCTTTGATCTTGGACTATTTGAGCAAATTCTTCGTGATTCATATTACGACTATGATGGATAGGATGTGAAAATGTTAGGAATTAATAGAAATGGTTAGGTAATTTATTGCTTAAGCTCTAATTGTTCAAAAACGAATTGAGGAACATATCTGCGGACTGTATCTTCCCATCCATCTGGACCAATTAATCCTTTTACCATACTAGATGATAGCTCTGCAATATCTCGCGGAGGCATGAGAAATGAAGTTGTGATTTCTGGTGACATATCAGAATTGATATGTCGCATCACACGCTCGTATTCATAGTCATGGGGGGAGCGGATACCTCGTAAAATATAGTGTGCACCTACTTCGTGAGTATAATCTACTAGGTATCGATTATCAAAATGTGATATGGTTAGTCTTTCGCAGGATGAAAGGCTTTCCCGCAACATAGTGAGGCGCTCATTGACGTCAAACGTGTATGTTTTGGCAGGATTGGAACCAATAGCAACATAGAGATGATCAAAGAGTTCTAGGCCACGTTCTATCATCCAGACGTGACCATTTGTAAGTGGATCGAATGATCCTGCATATACTGCTGTGCGCATGTCTATGTATTCTATAGATCGGTTAATTTGTCAGTAGGATTTTTATGATTTTTGTAGGTTGTAAAAGCTAAGATCTGTATTTTTATGCACCACTACCATTTGCTAGACTAGCCTCAGCAGGAGAAAGAAAGCTCTTAAAGCGATTTTTATCAATCGCCTTCATGTATGCTTCTTGTGGTGAAACCATTCCTCGCTGAAGTTTATCCCAGATAGAATCATCCATGAATTGCATCCCAAGTTCAGCTCCAGCTGTAATAACGTCATTGAGTTTCTGAGTTTTGCCTTCACGGATGATTGCGGATACCGCAGGAGTGGTAAACATTATTTCATTCACTGCTACACGGCCTGGTTGGTCAGAGCGTTTCATGAGCAGCTGAGCTAGAACGCCTCTTATAGAAGCTGATAGCATGGTGCGCACTTGTGCTTGTTGGTCTGAAGGGAAAACATCGATGATACGATCAATGGTTTTTACGGCATTGTTAGTGTGGAGCGTTCCAAAAACTAACATTCCTGTCTCAGCTGATGTTAGAGCAAGTGATATTGTTTCAAGATCTCGCATCTCACCCACAAGAACGATTTCTGCATCCTCTCGTAGTGATGCTCTTAGTCCATCAGCAAAGGATGCGCATTGTGTAGGGATTTCTCGCTGCGTAATCACGCATTGTTTATTATTGTGAACAAATTCAATAGGCTCTTCGACTGTGATAATGTGTTTATTATAATTCTGATTAATATAGTCAATAATCGCAGCGAGTGTGGTCGATTTACCTGAACCAGTAGGTCCAGTCACCAAAACTAGGCCTGCACGAATATCAGCAAATTTCTTAACAACCTCAGGAATTCCCAGCTGTTCTAGAGTCGCTATTTCAGTCGGGATCAGTCGGAAAATAGCGCCTAGTCCGAATTGTTGTTTCAGGAAATTACATCTGAAGCGGGACATGACATCCATTTCATAAGCAAAATCAAGGTCACCTTCTTTCAAGAACAGTTCGAATGCGGCTGGTTCACAAATCTCAGATAGTAGTTGCTTGAGAGATTCATGGGTAAGAATGGGCTCGCCCTCAATGGGGTGTACTCCACCGTGAACACGCATTTTGGGTGGGTATCCTTCTGTGAGGTGTAGATCAGATCCACCTTGTTCTATAAGTATTTTAAATAGTTTGTCGATGCTTTTAGCCATATTATGGGAATGATGTTAGAGTTTGTTAGAAAGAATGAAAAGATGCGAAATTATGATCGGAGGAACAGTGCCATCGAGGTTTGGTCTTCTGAGCGTTTCAGCACTTCTTCAGCCGTTACTTTTCCTGAAATATAAAGTTCTTTGAGGGAATCATCCATAGTGGTCATTCCTATATTTTTGCCTGTTTGCATGATTCCAGGTAGCATGAAGGTATTTCCGTCACGGATAGTTGCTGCTACAGCAGGGCTATTTACTAGTATCTCCAGAGCCAGGCAACGGCCATTGCCATCTGCTGTAGGAAGAAGCTGCTGAGAGATGATGCCGCGGAGTGATTCAGCTACCATGATCCTGATTTGATCTCGTTGATCAATGGGAAATACATCAAGGATACGATCCAATGTTCTAGGAGCATTTCCTGTATGCAGGGTTCCAAAAACTAAGTGTCCTGTCTCAGCTGCGGTTACAGCGAGCTGAATGGTTTCTAAGTTTCTCATCTCACCTACTACAATGACGTCTGGGTCTTCACGAAGTGCTGCACGAAGTGCTCTGGGAAATGATTCAGAGTGTTCACCTATTTCGCGCTGAGTGATATGGCAACCTTGTGGTGTATGAACAAATTCAACAGGATCCTCTAGTGTTAAAATATGATCTTGTCTGTCTTTGTTTACGAAATCTAACATCGCTGCCATGGTGGTGGATTTACCAGAACCTACAGAACCTGTCACCAGGATAAGCCCATTGTGATATCGTGTAAGTGGAGCTAGAAAGTCTTTTGGTAGTTTCAGCTCATCCATCGTACGGATGTGCGTGTTAATAATTCTGAAAACAACTCCTTTACCTAAGCGATGGCGTACAACTGAAGCACGGAATCTTGCATGCTCATTTTCATGGGCGTAGTCAGCATCGCCTCTTTCTTCCAGTGCCTTGAAGCCTTTTTCATCTAGAAATGAAGCAACTAGTATATCCATTTGCTCTGCGGTTAGAAGTGCAGAGTCATCCCAGATAGGTCTTAATACTCCATGTCTTCGCCATGTAGGGGGAGCTCCAGTAGAGAGATGAATATCGGAAGCATCATATTCCACTGCCATGTTTAAGTAGGTGTCGACGTGATCGTAAAAGCGATTTTCAGGCATAGTTTGTTTATAGTAATTATTTAATAACTAGTAAATGACTACATTACAGAAGTTTTGACACGCAAAAAATGAGATTAATTTTTTTATTTAAGAATTGAGAGTACCTTTAGAGGATTGTAATACGTTCATTATAATTGTTTTAAGTGCTATTAGATGTTTGTATTATAAAGATTTCATCATTTTAACGCTGGGCTAGATAATAGCCTGTGAAACATAATGCGAGCCCGCCTAGGAGAGAAATGAGAATATAGGAGATAGCTAAGCTTAGATTTCCCACTTGTATGAGCTTTTGTGTATCGAGGGAAAAAGAAGAGAAGGTGGTGAATCCACCAAGAAATCCAGTGATTGCTAACGGTGATATCCAAGTAGGGTGGTGAGATTTTAGATAACCATAGATAATTCCAATAATGAGTGAGCCTAACAGATTACAGGTTAGAATCCCGTATGGCATCTTATCTCCGGAGCTTTGAAGCTGTATAGAGATGAGGTAGCGAGCTGCTGCACCTAAACCACTACCTATGAAAATGAGTAAAACGTGATGCATAGGTTATTGTTTGAGTATGCCATAGCGAGGGCTAAAAGTGAATGCGAGTAGGAAAATGACACCGAGAAGAATGACGATGGCTTGTCCCGCATGGATATTTATAAATTGGCTGAGCAGAACACCTCCAGCTCCGCATGTCGCTCCAACGATTGCTCCACCCCAGAAGAGGCTCTTTGTGTTATCGGTGAAAAGAAGCATGATAGCAGATGGCGCTACAAGCAGCGATACTGACAATATACTGCCTACAGCCTGTAGCGAGGCTACTAACATGAGTATAAGTAGCGTAAAAATGAGATATTGCATAGCTCTCACAGGGACACCTTGGGCAGAAGCAACATTTGGTTCAAACATCGTCAACAGTAGGGGGCGCATGAAAAGATTACAGAGTGCTAGACTTAGGGTGCTAATGATAAAGATAAAATTTAAATCTCGATGGGACATGAGACTGAGGTCACCAAATAACCAGCTTTCTAAACTGGCGATGATGGGTAAGTGGGGAAGTAATGCTATGCCTCCTGAGAATGCTGCTGTATATAGCACGGCGAGTGCAGTGCTTTCTGGGATACGAGAATTTCTACTTACTAACACCGAGCCTAGCCCAACAAGAATACAAGCAAAGAGAGCTCCAATGAATGCATTTGCTTGTGTGAGCTGCTGGGTGATAAGCACGGCTAGTGCTATACCAGGTAGCATGGTGTGCGAGAGTGCGGAAACTGAAAGAGCGCTGCGGCGAAGATTCACAAACCCGCTAAAAAAGCCATTTGCAAAGCCTATAACTGTGGCACCTATGAATGGCGCTATGATTAAATCTATACTTGCGAGAGTTATCATTATTTTAAATGAGAATCAAAGGTGGCTTCGAGCATTCCGTCTGTGATGAGAGAAGCAGTGTCTCCAAATGCCACAGTCTCTTTATTGATAAGCAGGACTTGATTAAATAGTTCTTTTGCTGTGCGCATATCGTGATGGGATGAGATAATGAGTCTTCCCTCGCTCGCTAGTTTATGCAGTAGATCACCCAGTGTTTTTGCTGCGTTTCTATCGAGTCCAGTAAATGGTTCATCGAGTAATAATACATGAGCTTCCTGAGCTATTGCTCTGGCAATAAATGAGCGCTGCTGTTGTCCTCCAGAAAGTTGTTTTATTTGTCGGTTTTGGATATCTGTTAGATCGAGAGATTTTAGGGCTTGATCTACGGCGACTGTATCTTTTCTAGAAAATTTCTTCCACATTCCGAGTTGCGGATAACGCCCCATTTCTACTAATCCGCGGACCGTGATGGGGAAATTCCAGTCAACCTCTTCACGTTGAGGAAGGTAGGCAAACTCACTGGACCATTTTCGGATAGCTTCGCCTCTCCATCGGATGCTTCCTGCAGACTTTTTTACGAGGCCTGCAATAGCTTTGAGTAGCGTGGATTTGCCTGCTCCATTTGGTCCAATAAGTGCCACTCTATTTCCACAGGATGTATTAAAATTGATTCTATTCAGTGCTGTGAGAGAGCGATATTTTACTGTGAGATCTTTTACCACGATATCATGATGGTTATCATGGTGCTCACAACAATGATGATCATGTTCCGTTGCTTTTACTTCATTCATTTATAATTCCTCCTTCCAGGAAAAAGTCATAATATCTAGAATGTTTCCTTCTGCTTTGAGAGTTTGTGATGAAGCTATTTTTTGATCAGGAGAAATGCTGACCTGCATGAATTCATAATGGTCTCTTGCTTGAGTCCAGACTACATTGCCCTTTAGTTCTATTTCATAGGAGGGTAAGTTTTCTACAGGTAATAAGATTTCACCACTCCATTCTGTATCCTCAATATCATTTACTTTGAGGATGACTTTACCGCTAGCAGGGTGGCTGATAAAAAAGCTTTTGGGTTGATTCGAAAAATAGATTTCTATATATGCAGTCGTCTGTTTAGTAGAAATAAGATTAGTTGTTTCAGCTGAGCTAGGTTGAGCGGATCCACTTTTATCTTGAAATAAAATCATACGCATTCCTACATACATGCTTAACATAATGAGGCAGGCGAGCGCAGTGGCGACTATGGGTGATCCTTTCATGGTTTTCAATGATTGCTTGTTAAGCGGTGTGTTTGATAAGTAAAATCCTCTCTTTTAGCAAGAGAATAGAATTTATGAGAGACACTCAGATCTCACATAAAACGAATGATGTAAAATTTATCTGAAAAGCCGAGATTTTGCTCTTTTATAAATTTATTAATCTGATGATACTAAGTTTATAATTTGCAAATTATGAATATTATTATAAGAATAACTGTAATTGCTGTGTGTCTTTTGATCATGCAAAAATCTATGTCTGCCCAAGTTTCTGATCCAGAGGAGCTTAAGATGAGTGATGAGATTCAGCGTTTTCATGCTGCCTTACGACGATCTCCAAAATCGGAACCAATATTTGAGAAGTTTTATAGTCACTGGTTAACGGATCATAATGATGATGCGATGGAAAAATTTCTTACCGCAAATCTAGAATCAAGAAATATAGCAGATTATCAAATACTGGCGTTATACCAAGCTAGACTTGGAAATGAGTTAGAAGCGATTAGAGTTCTCACTGACGCTTTAAAAATAGAGGCTGAAAATGCCCAGATTCATTTTGATTTAGCGAAACTGCATATGCAAAATTTGGATTTCAAAGTAGCTCTAAAATCTATCAAGTTAGCTGAAAGTCTGTCTAAGGAGGATGATTTGAGTTTTAAAATAGCGAAGAGTAAAGGAGTTATTCTTGTACGAGAAGGTAAGCAGAAAGAAGCAGTTTTACATTGGCAAAAGCTGATGAAAGACAATAAGAAAGATAATGAACTAGTAGAAGATTTGATTGAATTATTGTTAGCGGAAGGTCTCAATAAACAAGCGACCAAGTTGAATAAAGAACTCATTGAGTCAACTAAAGATCCATACAGGAAAGCTCTCTATACGATGAATTTAGCACGTATTTATAATGAGACAGATAAATCTGAATTAGCGATTGAAATTTATGAAAAGAATTTAGAAATTTCAGGACAAGGTAGTTGGTTGGAGCGTGAAATTATATCTAGGATCAAAGAGGTGTATCTGCATAATAAGGATCAAGACGCACTATTAGGTTTTTATCAAAAAAGCATAAAGAAATATCCAAATAGAATTTTACTTAAGAAAGAGTATGCAGACACATTAGCTGTTATAGACCGTATTGATGAAGCGGAAAAATTGTATAGAGATATTATAAAGTTGACACCTGGAGATAATACACAAATCGAGAATTTGATAACAATGCTTTCGATCGCCCAGAGGAATCTAAAAGTGAAAACATTACTAGAGGGCTTAATCAAAGATGAACCGCAAAATACTAATTACTTACTTCAACTTGCGGATGTGCAATATATCCTTAATGATAAGAATGGACTCAGAGCGAGTTTATCTAAGCGTTATGAAATAGGTCTAAAAGATGAGTCGGCTCAGCTAAATTACATAGTATTGCTGAAAAAATATGAGCTTCAGGAAGAAGTTAAGAAGCAATTAGTTCAATGTAGTGAACGTTTTCCAAAATCAGTGAAAGTAAAATTAACACTGATGAAGCAGGCCGTTGAAACAAAAGATTCTAAGTTGGTGAGAAAAATAGGCACTGAAGCAGCAAGTTTAGCGAATAAAGAGCAGTTATTAAAAATATCAGATCTTTTATCTGAGGTTGATTTAGATAAAGAAGCCTTTCAAATCCTCAAAAATAATTTTGAAAAATATAAAAAAAATATAGGATTTATTCAACGTCTTTGTAAAGTAGCTATTGATCAGAAACTAGCTATAGAGGCTATTCCTTGGGCTACATCCTTACTTTATTTAGCTAAAAGTGATACAGAGATAGAAAGTATATTAGAGATAGTTTTAAAGGTAATCATAGAGTCAAATCAGGAAGTTAAAATGATTAAAAAATATGCGAAAAAATCACAGCAGAATGTTCCCGAATTATGTTTGTTAGCTATATTGTATTACAACAATGAGCAATCCTACAGCGCTGAAAAAATATTAAAGCAGCTAGTTGCGAGTAAAGATTTAAGCGCATTAATTCAGGTTGCGAGAATTTATGAACAGCGAAATCAGATACTAGATGCTATAAATGTTCTCAATAAAGCTCTGAAATTACCTAAAGGAAAAAAAGTGATCTATCTAATGAAGCTTGTATCTCTGCATCAAAAAGAAAAAAATTACGATCAAGCATTAGAGATAGTAAAAATTTGGAAGATATTATCTCCTAATAACAAAATAGCATGGGCTAGACAGGTAGACCTTCTAATGATTTTAGAAAAGTTTCAAGAAGCTTTAAAACAGCTTCATCGGATGAAAATTAAATTTTCAAATGAGCCTAGTATATTTGATCAACTTGTCAGATGTTATCGTGATATGGGAAAAAACAAAGAGATGAGAACTTCTCTTTGGAGCCAGTATTTATATGAAAAATCCATTGCTAGACAGCAAATTATTCTAAACAAAATAGTTAAAGTTCATAAGAATCAAGACGAGCTAGATGAACTATCTGATAAGCTTAAAAAAAGATATAAAGTGACTCCAAAATCACTTCCCCTTATTTTAGCGTTAGTCGATGTATGTGAATTACAATTTAATACAGTTGGAATGAAATCATACCTAGTAAAGGCTTTGAAATTAGCTTCTAATGATGTTTTCATTTATCATCGATTAGCAACAATGCAAGAACGTGAAGGTAACTTAGATGAGGTTAAGAAATATTTAGTTAAAGCGGTTGCTATCGATAAAACAAATAAATCGGTGAAACGATTAGCTGAGTTCTATTTTAATAATGAAAGTACGGAAAAAGCAGTCAAGCTACTGAAGAATATAGGTTATAAAAATAATACATATATATCTACAGGTATTTCAGACATCTTGATAGCTAATCAGGAGTATGAAAAAGCGCATAGATTTTTAGAAAAAGATCATCTTAAATTTCCTAATAACTGGAGCATTCTGTATCAGTTAGTTTACTTATCACACGCACTAAAGAAGTATGATTTACTCACTCAATACACGAGGAAAATGATGCTGCTTAACAAGGGAGCTACACCTACACCTACACCTACACCTAAGGCCGTTAATAACTCTAGAAAAATGTTACCTATTTTTTCACCTAATCTGCATATCGCATTATTTAACACAAGTAAGATCTTAAAGAGCTTAAAAAAGCCTGAAGGATGTCAGTATGCTCTTGAATATCATGCTGCGAGAAAAAAAATAATGGCTTCTTTGGCGTCGTTGCGTAGACATTATCCTATACATGAACGAGATAATAACAAAATTGTTTCGATCAAACCAAGTAATTTAGTTGAAGCTAAAGCGTATGCATTAAGTCATCTCATAAGTCTAAATAGGGCAGGAAATAATGAAGTTTCTGAAAATTGGATTAAGATTGAAAGACACGTGAAACAATTAAAGCATGTAAATTCATTAATACTATTACTTGAACAATCAAATGCAGTGAGCTTGGAAAAACTACTGACTGATCAAGCAAACAAGATTTCAATTTACTGGATTTTAGCGGAACAGATTACTAGAAAACTTACGGATAAGCAGTATAATGAGGCTCTAAAAATATTAGAACCTCAAAATGCTATCCAAGCTTTTAAGCTTAGAATCAAAAGAATTAATTCATTAAGTTTAAATGAACAAATATCCTTAATACGAGACATAGACAATAGTTCATTATCAATAAGAAATAAATTATTTGTTTTATATTTGCTGAAAAAAAGTCCTTTAGAAATCAAAACAGAAATTCTTAAATGCTATTATAAATATTTTAAATTTTCAGTTTTCATTGTAAGGGGATCTCAACATTGGCAAACTGTAAGAATTTCTCAACAATGGTCCTTTCTCCTTCATCTAGAAGGTATGGAGTCTGAGGTTCGTAAAGGTTTGATTCAGAATAAAAAATATAATGAACTTATTAAACTAATAAATCTGCGCTGTAAAAATTTTAAGGAACAAGAATTCAGGTTAAGAATTATTGATCCAACTGGTTTGAAAAAACATAATACAATTCATTTTTTAGATTTATATGGTAAATATATTTATCAAACTATGAGTGAATTATTTAAGATCAAGAAAGGTGCTATAGATACTCGAGTTACTAAGAAAATGAAGTCATACAAAAAGCATTTGTATCCTCTCCTAAATAAAGTTGATTTTATTCCGCTACGTATTCATTTGTCATATTTGCTGGGAGACAAGAAAAAGGCAATTGATCTCTTAAAGGCTGAATTAGCGAAAAACCCTCAAGAATTCGACCTTCTGATGTTATCAATTCATTATTTGAATAATCAAAAAGTACTTAATAGATTACTACTTCAAGAAAAGTTAGAGCTTGCTTCTGTTAACTTTAACAATATAAAAAATCTTCCATTGAGGGTGAAAAATTATAATCAAATGGTTATTGATTCTAATTTATTACGTAATCTCTATTGTATTCTTAAAGAACCTAAGCAATATAAAAACTTTAAAATTACTAAATTTCATAAAAACATATTAAATCGCTTTGTAGGATATAATTACGCAAACCGAAATATGATAAATATGAAAATAGATACAATGTATCAATTATTTGGAATGCATAAAGAATACCTGGCATTACAAGTTCAACACGCATCCCGAATCAACAAAAATACAATCAACAAAAATACAATCAACAAAAAAAAGCTAAAGATTATTGTTAGAAAAAAATTAACGAATTTAGAAAGATTACAACGTTATTTATCGAAAGGTAAAAGAAGTGTAGCAGCTAGGTTTTTAGCTGATTCTATTCGTAAAGAATATTTATCCTATAAATACCTTAATACTAAAAAGAATCAAAATATATTTAGATTAATTAAATCATTTAAATTAACAAACGATGTAATAATTGCTTTTGAGCCTAAAATGAGAGGAAACTACAAAAAATGGATTTTCTATTTTAAAATTATTCAAAAACTTGATGCGTATGAAAAATTAAAGATGGTGAGGATGCATTTAGCGAACTTCAAATACATAGCTTTACGATACCGCTTAGAAGTAGCCATGATGATTATGCCAGACTATCAGGATAAGGCTATAGAAATGCTTCAGTCTATTCCTTTAGGTCATCATGTCTATGTTGCAAAAGAATTTTTAACTATATGTAAAAAACATAGATTTACAAATTTGGACTATATAAACCATTTAAAAGGCTATAATAGGTATTTAAAAGAGTGTGTAATGAAGACTGAAAAAGAGGTGAAGAAACATAATGAAAAATCTATTATTGTAGGTAGTATGATGAAAGATCTCTTTGCAATATTATATTATCTAGTAGAAGAGAAATATAACATTGGAAAATCGTATGCTTTTATAGATGTCGATATTAAGGAAAATACCTCTACTGCAATTGCTTTGCAGCGTGACCGAGTCTTAGAAAAAATAATAAAGCAATACCATTCGTACCCAGCATCCACGGATTTAGCACTCAGAGTCATGTTATTAAGAGATAGAGATTTAAAAGACGAAAAATCACTAGAGTTAATAAGCAAATCCCTTGAGCTCTACGATACTACGACTGTGGTTTCTAAATTTATGCCGAGTGCTAATAATGTTGGCAAAAATTGGCGCAACTCTAAGACTACTACTTTAATTGGCATGCCTTCAGCCCATCAGTTGGCAATTGAGTATATTGTAAAAAAACCTAAATTAGCCGCGAAATATATTACGTCTGAACTTTTAGACAGGTTAAAGGTTGAACGTCCTAAGGAATGTGAATTAATTGAGATGATTAGAACATTAAGTATGAAAAATGATGAGGCATTTCCAGAGATCGCCAAAATGCATTTTAAGTCTTCTTCTAATAGTTCAAATGAGTATGCGTTGTATTATTTCCCACAAGCTAAAAAATATTTGAGTGAACAATATTTCGTAGCTTTAGATGGGCTCATTACATCAATCGTAGAGCTACGTATAAATAGTAAAGATATTTATAATAATATAAAAACGAATAAAAAAGTGATAGATCGTTTAATACGTGTTCATCCTTATGTGATGGATTACCTTACTATAAATGGCAGGAGAGGTGAGCTTTATACGGCTTATAAAAAATTATTAAATTGTTACTCAAAGTATGTGAATATTAAAATAGTTGCTGATAGCGATGAGCAACGAGTATCGGAGCTGTATTATAGAATATTGCTAACTGAATTTGTTGTACTCTGTAAAAATAATACAGATATTGTAACTTCTTTAAATCTAGCAAAAGATTTCCCTTTTTTATTAGCTGGGAATGATCTAAAGCAAAGTGGTTTTAAGAGTTCAGATAGTGTAAAAGGCTTAAAAGAATTAGGTATTATTACAACTCCAGAAAAGATTTCGTTCTTTGAGTTGAATAAAGCTCAACAGGAAAAATGGGCAGTACACCTTAAAAATAAAAAACTTAAAAAACACCAACTAATCATTAGTAAAAAGAATACCTTAATATTTAGACTGTATAGAATATTTAATAATGCTGACAAGGAGGCTATACCAAAGATTTTTCAAGAAGTAAGAGAACCTGAGCTACAGACATCGATTGCAGTTCATGAACTATTATTATATAGGAATTCAATAAATCTATGTAAGAAATTACATTTGCATGCAAAGGCTTTAGCTAGTCTAAGTGAAAACCAGAAAAAAATATTGATAAGAATTCTTGATCTAACTTCTAATAATACAATTAAACAATTAATGGGATCAGAAGTTGGTGATATTTTGGGGCTAAGTGAGAAAAACATAATGAGGTTGAAGAGGGCTGAAGCTAAAAACCTATTAAATTTCACTTTTAATAAGTATCGATTTCCTTATAGATCAGTTATAGACTTTAAAATTCTTATTGAATTATTGATTAACGATGAGCCTAAGCTAGCGGGACAAGTATTTAACCGTATGATTGAGGTTTTTAGTACAAATACCTACTACATTGATGAGGTCAACAAATCTCTTAATCAAGCTACAGTTGAAGATAGAGTCGCAAATTTGTTGAGTGGAATAAAATGTAAAAATTGGAGGGAGTATATAGAGTTTAGTTTAGAATTGCTCAAAGGTTCCAGAGTTCAATATTATAATGTATTTAGTTATCTCGCTACAATCAAGCCTCCTTTTGCTTTCCTAGATGAAAAGAAAATAACGATAGAAGCCTTAAGAGAAGAAATTGTCTTTCTGAGTAAGAATAATTCAGGCATTGATAGTGATCTCATGGATCTGTTGCTCATAAGTATCTTGCGTGACGGTAATTTAAATCATCAAGCGATTATTACTATTCTAGATAAGTTAAATACTGAGACAAAACAAAAGTGTCACAGAGTTATATCTGTTATGAGAAAAATTTGTAATATATACATCCAAAGTGAATTTTGGGTGAAGCACAAACGAGCATATTTCCCTAGAGTAAAGAAAGGATTAAATTCTGCATATAATCATTACCCTAATAGAAGGGTGCTTGCAAATATTTTGAAAATACACCAGAGCAAAAAAAATCATCTCAGCTTAATCAGCTCGTTAAAAAATAATGTAGACGAGTTTACATATCAACTACCTTTAGCATTTAAGCTAGTTTATGATGATCTTGATTCCCCATTAAAGCTATTAGATTATTGTTCTATAAGTGGTCAAATAATGAGAGATCGACGCCAAGGATTGAGAATAGCTAAAAATATAGTAGAAGTTTATTTAAAGAATAATCCATCTGGTATTAACTATAAAATTGTTCAGGATAATTTACGGGAGTTTGTTACCTTTTTACTAGGGAATCATGATTCAGAAAGTTTTGTAGAACTACTAACTGCGTTTCTTAAAAATCCTATTATATCAAAATTTCCAGAAGTTAGATTGATTGCATTAAAACATGGCTTACTTAAAATTAGTGAAGTTAAATTAAATAGTTTAGTTCAAATTGATACAGAAATTATTATCGATGTTATTTATTATGATAAGCTTCTTGAGGAAAGATTACTTGCGTACGAATCTCAATTAAAAACTAAAGAGGAGAAGGTTAAACTTGGGTTGCTCATGTATGAAATTGCTGATTCAGCTAAGGAAAAGCACCTTCTGAAATATAAATTATGGCAGCGGGAACTAAGGCTTTCTAAACTTACTAGTGAGATTAAAAACACGTTTAGTATTTATTTTATAGGTAATAACCATTTCACGCTTTTGAGGTCTGTCA
Organism: Herpochondria borealis; assembly: GCA_032274145.1. NCBI lineage: Eukaryota > Rhodophyta > Florideophyceae > Ceramiales > Ceramiaceae > Herpochondria > Herpochondria borealis. Next base: position 26,034 of record JAVCKV010313598.1, read on the forward strand.
ATCTGGATGTTTCTAAAAATTATAGGAAACTATTAGAGTCTGAATTTACGAATAAAAAGTTAGACGGATTAGACAAGGTAAAGGTTCTCGATATTTATCAATCAGGCGTGAAACATTATTTTGCCTTGCAGTTAGATAAACTAAAATTGAAAGAAGTAAATTCTCAGATAGATGCTGTCGTTTTATATAAAGATAATAATGATAGTGTTTCTAGATACAAAGAAGGTATTTCAGATGGTGCTTTCATAGTTGCACTCGACTGTATTCATTCGAAAGATTATAAAAAGCTTGAAAAACTATTACCTATTTTAAGGAAACTAGTGAAACTTAATGTGAATAATTGGTATTCAGAATCTCAAACCTTTAATAATGACGGGCAAGCTTACATTAATGAAATAATTACTTGTTTAAATATAGCACATGCGATTTGTGGAAAAAGTGATGAGTATAAAAAGTTAATGTCATCAATGAATTCGGAAGCAGAGAAGAAACGTATATCAAATATTAAAAATGATATCGCTCATAATTTCTATACCAAACAGCGTCCATTCTTAGAAGTTATTCTGCAACATGAGCCTGACCTTGTGATCTCTGATATTTCGAAATTTGGATATTTGAGGAGTGTTCTAGAGGATAGAATGATTTCTTTGAACGTTTTATTAAAGCTAGTAAAATCTGTAAATGTGAAAGCAGAGAATTTGTTTAAGAAAAATGTCCACCTTGCTCATATTTATGAAGTGATGGGAGACAATAAATCTGCATTGAATTACTGGGACAAAGCTCTTGAAAATGGAACTAAAAATTTAACGAGTGCTGCTGATCAATACTTTATACAATATGAAAATATTGTTGCTACGTACCATCTTCTGGGAACTGATGCAGCTCTTTTAAAAATTGAAAAGCTTAAATCTGTAAAAGCAGATGGCAACGATGATTGGCAAGAGGAGAAAAACAAAATCAAGAAGCTGAAAGCTCAGTTACAATATCTGAAAAAGAATTCTATCAATGATTAATCAAGCGATCTGAGAATCCTCTTTCTTTTTTGTTGCTTCAAGACTAAGTATGTAAAACGTTCACAAACATAAACATTATGCCTTACAGAATTTGTAAAATGATAGAGGTGGAAAATGGTCACCTGCTTTCCAAACATCCAGATAAATGCCGTTTTCCACATGGTCATACGCGAAAGGTTGAATTAGTTTTTGAGGCTGACACATTAGATGATCACGAAATGGTTTTTGATTTTAAGCTTGTGAAACATATGGTGGAAGAGTTCATAGAAACTTATGATCACGCACTGTGTATGAATACTGCTGATCCTAAATTTGATTTTTTTAAGGATGCTTATGGAGACCGTATTATCGGTTTTGAAAATGAAGACCCTACCACCGAAGTAATGGCTAGAACGATATTTGATCACACAACTGCACAACTTAAGCATCACCTTGATCATCCAGATGATGAGTATCCTGTGCGTGCTGAGGTTAGGCTGAAAACAGTGCGTATCTGGGAAACAACTAGTTCTTGGGCAGAGTATTCTATTTAGAGGTTGTTAATAGATGTTTTGATATTCTATCTGTTGTTAGAAAATATGTAGTATTAGGGGAGGGCGATCAATGTTGCTAAACGATCGAAGCTGGAGCTGTAGCTGGGTTTGTGTCGGCATTGTAATCTACACCGTCTATGCCAAAACCGAAGAGCTTCAGGAACTCTTCTTTGTAACCATCGAAGTCTGCTAGATCTGCTAAATTTTCATTGGAAATTGTCTCCCATGATTGAGCAACTGCGGTTTGGATGTCATCGCGCATTTCCCAGTCATCTATGCGTATACGGTCGCTTTTGTCTAGATGGAGCTTTTCTCCGTAGAGACGATCTGCGAAGAGTCGTTGGATTTGCTCTATACAACCTTCGTGAAGTCCTTTGGCTTTCATTTCTTTGTAAAGAATAGAAATGTAGAGTGGGACTACGGGGATTGCGGACGAGGCTTGGGTGACAAGTGCTTTGTTGACTGATACGTAAGCTGAGCCGTTGTATTTATCTGCTAGCTTGTCGTGCATGCGTTTACGCACTAATTCTAGGTCTTTCTTTGCCATTCCGATGGTCCCGTCTGTGTAGATAGGCCAAGTAAGCTCAGGTCCGATGTATGAATAAGAAACTGATTTTACGCCTTCTGCTAGAACGCCAGCTTTATCGAGTGCATTCATCCAGAGTTCCCAGTCTTCACCGCCCATGACTTTGATGGTATGGTCAATTTCGTCTTGCGTAGCCGCACCGATGGTGACTTCTTCAATTTGTCCTTTGTCGGTATTGAGGTTTTTATTGGTGTATTCTCCACCTGTGGTTTTGAGAACTGAGCGATAGTCTTCGCCTGTGTCAGGATCTATTCTACGAGGTGATGCGAGGGAATATACGACAAGATCAATTTTACCCATTTCACTTTTGATGAGATCGATGGCTTTAGTTTTCATCTCGTGTGAAAATGCATCTCCGTTAAGAGACTTTGCGAATAGTCCTTCTGCTGTAGCTGCTTTTTCGAATGCAGCGGTGTTATACCAGCCAGCTGTTCCTGTGCGTTTTTCAGTTCCTGGCTTTTCAAAGAAAAGCCCTAGGGTGTTAGCTCCAGATGAAAAAGCTGGTACGATGCGTGATGCGAGTCCGTAGCCAGTGGATGAGCCTATGACTAGGACGTTTTTAGGTCCATCGTTGACGGGGCCTTTGGCTTTTACATAGTCTATTTGCTCCTGCACATTTGCTGCACAGCCATCTGGATGAGAGGTGATACAGATGAACCCTCTGATTTTTGGTTTAACGATCATGAATTTGATTGATTGGTCAATGGTTGATTTGTCATTTGGGTTTGGGTTGTGTACTTACTATTGTTTAAAATTCGCAGGAGCCTGGTGTGCGGGCAAAGGGGATTACGTCGCGGATATTTTTCATGCCTGTGGCGAACATTAACATGCGTTCAAATCCCATACCAAAGCCTGCGTGTGGACAGGTGCCATATTTACGGAGGTCCGTGTACCACCAGTAGTCCTCTTGGTTCAGATTGTGTTGTTTCATGTTTGAAAGAAGGATGTCTAGGCGTTCTTCACGTTGTGCACCGCCGACTATTTCTCCAATCCCTGGAACGAGGAGATCCATAGCAGTTACAGTTTCTCGTCCTTCTGTATCTGGATCGTTGGCTCGCATGTAGAATGGTTTTACAGCTTTTGGATAATCGTAAACTGTTGTTGGGCATTTAAAATGTTCTTCTGTGAGGAAGCGCTCGTGTTCTGACTGTAGGTTGACACCCCATACTACCGGGTATTCAAATTTCTGACCGCTGTTGATAAGTATTTCTACTGCTTCTGTATAGGAGACACGTTGGAAGGGTTTTTCCGCTACGAAATTGAGTCGGTCGATGAGTTCTTTATCTACGAATTTATTGAAAATTTCTAGATCTCCTTCGTTGTTGTTGAGTACATCTGTGATGAGGTATTTTACAAATTTTTCAGCAAGAGTCATGTCGCCTTCTAGATCACAGAATGCCATTTCTGGCTCTATCATCCAGAATTCGTTTGCGTGTCGTGTTGTGTTAGAGTTTTCAGCTCTAAATGTGGGGCCAAAAGTATAGATGTTAGAGAGCGCTGTCGCAAAGGCTTCTCCTTCAAGCTGGCCTGAAACGGTTAGATAAGTAGGTTTATTGAAAAAGTCGTCCTCTGGTTTGAGTGGTTTATTTGCTCCAGGATCGTGAGTCGTCACGCGGAACATTTCTCCTGCGCCTTCGCAGTCTGACGCGGTGATAACTGGTGTGTGGACGTAAGTGAAATCTTGTTGGTCGAAGAAGCGATGAACGGCTTGTGCCATGCGAGAGCGCATGCGGAAGACTGCTCCGTAGAGGTTCGCACGTGGGCGGAGGTGAGATATGGAGCGGAGGAATTCTGGTGTGTGACCTTTTTTCTGCAATGGGTAGTCCGTGGGGGCTTCACCTATGAGCTCTACGCTTGTGGCGTGAATTTCCCATTTCTGCCCTTTACCTGGAGATTCTACTAACTTTCCTGTGATTCCGATAGCGGCACCTGTGGACATTTTTGCTATGTCCGCGTAGCCTGGTATCCCTGCATCTGCTATGCACTGAATATTAGCAAGTGAAGTTCCGTCGTTGAGTTCTATGAATGAGAAGTCTTTGTTGTCACGGCGTGTTCTTACCCAGCCTTTTAGAGTGATAGGGTCTTGAGCTGTTTCGCTTTTAAGGGCATTCTTGATGAGTGTTCTAGTTGCTTGCATGGTGAGATGATTAACACATGTGAGCTTGTGTGCGATAAGATTTTTTCATGAAAGTTACTTGTTTGTGATGTGGAGTGGGAATAGGGTCACTTTAGGTAAATTATGTTTGATTTAGTGAGTAAATATTCTCCACAGGGAGATCAGCAGCAGGCGATAGATAAGCTTTTAAAATCTATCAATGCAGGTAATATGCATCAGACTCTGTGGGGTGTGACTGGATCTGGTAAGACTTACACAATGGCGAATTTGATCAAGGGGGTGGGTAAGCCAACGCTGATTATGAGTCATAATAAGACATTAGCTGCTCAGCTTTATTCAGAATTTAAAACATTTTTTCCAAATAATGCGGTGGAGTATTTCGTGAGTTATTTTGATTATTATCAGCCTGAAGCGTATATTCCGCGTACGGATACCTTTATCGAAAAAGATTCAGCGATTAATGATGAGATCGAGCGGATGAGGCTAAGTACGATGGGGAGTCTGATTACGCGGAAAGATGTGATTGTCATTGCGAGTGTCAGTTGTATCTACGGTTTGGGTTCTCCGGATGATTATCAAAATATGATGCTGCCCGTGAAAGTGGGTGATGAGTTAGGACGAGATGAGTTTCTGGCGCAGTTGGTTGAGCTGCTGTTTGAGAGGAATGATGTGGAGTTTAGTCGAGGTAAATTTAGGGTGAGGGGTGATGTGGTGGAGATTCGCCCAGCATACTTGGAGAAGACGGCGATACGAGTGGAGTTTTTTGGGGATGAGGTAGAGAGGATTTCTGAGATTGATACACGGAGTGGGCAGAAGATGGGTGAGATGGATGAGTACTTACTTTTTCCTGCTAAGCAGTTTGTGACGAGTCAGAATAAAATGAAGGATGCTATCGTGGCGATCCGAAAGGAGATGAAAGCACGGGTGGAAGAATTTGAAAAAACTGGTCGGTTGATTGAGGCACAGCGGATTCGAATGAGGACGGAGTATGATATTGAGATGATGCAGGAGATGGGCTTTTGTCAGGGTATTGAGAATTATTCTCGGCATATCACTGGAAGGGAAAAGGGAGCGACTCCTTATACGTTGTTAGATTTTTTTCCGGATGATTTTTTGCTTTTAGCTGATGAGAGTCATGCGACGTTGCCTCAGGTTGGTGGCATGTTCGAAGGGGATAAAAGCAGGAAAGGGGTGTTGGTGGAGCATGGATTTAGACTGCCAAGTGCGATGGATAATAGGCCATTGAGATTTGAAGAATACATGCGCAAAACTTATCAACGAGTGTATGTGACGGCGACTCCAGGTCCTTTTGAACTGACGAATTGTCGTCCAGATAACAAGGCTTTTATTCCTTGGGTGAAAGGTGAGCTGAGTGCAAACCAGGCAATAAAGCTTCTGAGAAAACAGGTGAATCCTAGTAACACGATGGAGACTGTGGAGGAATTTGATGCTGAGTCTCGTGGAGCTACGCTGATGGTGCAGCAAATTATAAGACCTACTGGATTATTAGATCCTATTTTGACAATGAAGCCTCTGGATGGACAGATAGATACAACGATTGAGCTGTGTAGAGAACGGATAGAGAAGAATGAGCGTGTGCTGGTGACGACTCTGACTAAGAAGACTGCGGAGGAGCTGACGGAATATTTGAAAGAGGTGGGGCTGAAGGTGCGCTACATTCATGCAGATATTGATGCGATTGAGAGGGTGGAGATTTTACGTCAGTTGAGGGCGGCAGAATTTGATATTTTAGTGGGGATTAATTTGCTGCGTGAGGGATTAGATTTACCAGAAGTTAGTTTGGTATGTATTTTAGATGCTGATAATGAAGGGTTTTTGCGTAATGAGACAAGTTTGATACAGACTGCAGGTAGAGCGGCACGGCATGTGAATGGTGAGTGTGTACTGTTCTGTGATAAGGTTACAGAAAGTATCCAGGAGCTTATTAATATTACAGAATTTAGACGCAGTGTACAAATAGGGCATAACGAGAAGTATGGTATAACACCGCAGAGCGTGGTGCGTGCGGTACAGCAGAGCTTAAGTCATACGGATGATGCTAAGGTAGCCGCTATGAATATTGATAAAAACTTAGCGAAAGTAGCTGAAGGTGAGGCTGACTATAATGTGGTGCAGGTGCTATCTGAGCTGGAGACTGAGATGCGTGAGGCCGCTGCTAAATTAGAATTTGAGCGCGCAGGACATCTTCGAGATCAGATAAAGGAACTAAAGAAAAAAGCAGGAATTGATGATAGGCCTGCGATTCCTACTAAGAAAAAACGGAAAATAGATTATAGAGATATTCAGTAGGTTATTTTTCAACGGCGCCTTCTGAGTAATGTTTACCGTAATGAGATTCTATATATCCAAATTCTACCATGGTGTCATTCCATGCTCTGAGAAGGTTAGGGGTATTGGCATATACTTTTCTTGCTGACAATAGCTTTTTAGCGGCATTTGTGGTATTTTCTGAGAAATACTCTATCGCTGCATTTGCGTAATAAAAGTATGGGGAGTCATCTAAATAAGTGTATTTTTCAGCAAGTTTTTTTGCCTCAGTGAGATACTTTTCTTTTTGTTTAGAAGTCGTTTTTTTATTAGTATCTTTAGCTAAAGCTAGCTTGCTAAGCAGGATTTTAAATTCAGAAAGTCTAATAAAGCTATTTGCTTGCATAGACTTGGTTTTCTCTAGGAGCTCCTCAAAAAGTTTGATTGCTTGTAGCCATTTATTATCGCAAAATTCTAATTCAGCTAAATTAAAAAGAACCTTAGGGCTATTTCCTGTGAGATCGACAGTATATTTAAAGACTTCTCGTGCTTTGCTGAAATCTCTAAATTCCATATAAATAGCTCCCAATAGATTACATGTAATAGGGTCATCTTTAAAAATCTGTCGCATATCAAGCACAGTGACTAATGAATCGATATATCTCTTATCAGAAAAATACTTATGAGCTTTTACTCTAAGTGTGAGATATTTTTTACGTTTTTCTTCAGGGAGGTTACTAAAAGCTAAATTTAGTTCCTTTGCTTTTACTGCAGCTTCATCTGTTGGCGTAGTTTTTTTTGCTGTTGCATTAGCTGGGACATTTTGGTCATTAGCTAGTGCGATGATGTTAGTGAAAATGCTGATACAAATGCAGGTGATTAAATTTCTATATTTCATGATGTAATTAATTTATACTTAGAATTTCTGACGATTTTATAAAAATAGCAATTTAATAAACATGATTCTCCTTAATATATCGAGAGACATTAGAATTTAACCATGCTTTGGATTGGGGGGAAAGGGGGTGTTCACGAATGAATGTTGCTGATGCTGCATGAGATCCTGACATGCTGATCATAGTTAACTTTTCGATGCTTTTAGGATTTGTTTCTCTGGAAATAACAATGAAATTCACCAAACTAGCTAGATAGTGAGGTCTATCCCATTTTAGAATCACCTCCCATTGGTCTGTGCCCATAAGCCAGTATAGATCTGCTTCTGGGTATTTTTTTTGCATGGCTTCCGCAGTTCTCCATGAGTAAGATGGTGGAGGAGAAACTAGGTCAAAATCGCTGACTTCAGCCCACGGCAGGTTTGAAATGGCTAGTTGACACATTTTTAGCCGATGGTGATCTGGAGCATTTTCTTTAGTAAGTTTATGCGGGGACTGCTTACATGGCAGGAAAATGATTTTATCGATACTTAGTTCACGATGACATTTTTCTGCAATGTATGTGTGCCCTAGATGTATGGGGTCAAATGTACCACCGATTAAACAGATTTTTTGCTTTGCTTTCATGTAGGAAAATTAGAATACGAGGTATGAGATTTTTGATATGTTTTTTGGAGTCGCTCAAGCTAGGTTTAACTTCATTTGGTGGACCAGTGGCTCACTTAGCTTATTTTAGAGCTGCGTATGTTGAGCGGTTAAAATGGCTGAGTGAAGAACGTTTTGCTGAACTTTTAGCAGTATGTCAATTTATGCCTGGACCTGCAAGTAGTCAATTAGGCGCTTCTATAGGATATGAAAAAGGTGGTTGGCTTGGGGCGCTGGGGTCATGGCTTGGCTTTACGTTACCATCTGCTGTATTGATGATTCTTTGTGTGAGTGGACTGGATTTTTTGACTGGATGGGCTGGGGGTAGCTGGATCAATGGCTTAAAAATAGTAGCTGTGGCGGTGGTAGCGAATGCTGTTGTGGGAATGCAACGGACACTTTGCTCAGATATTAAAGGGATCAGTATTGGTATCATTGTCGCGATGATACTTATTTTTCTTCAAGAGGTTTGGTTACAACCATTGCTAATTTTACTTGGTGGTTTACTTGGTTTTTTTTTATTTAGGACGACTTCTCAGACTGAAGGTAGGATTAAAGAAAAGTTAAAACACCCATTGATGAGTTTAGCTGTTTTGGGTTGTTTTATAATAATGGTTACGATTATCTCTGTTGTTCAATTTAGAGATAATGGATCGGTAATGTTAGTGGGTTTAGCGAAGACGGGGTCACTTGTATTTGGTGGTGGACATGTGGTCTTGCCGCTTATGGAGGCTGAGACAGTCTCAAAGGGATTAATGCAACAAGATGAGTTTCTCGCTGGCTATGGCTTAGCGCAGGCAGTTCCTGGACCGATGTTTACTTTCGGAACTTATGTGGGTGCGTTGGTAGGAGTTTCAGGTAGTCTCTGGCTGGGTGGTTTATTGGCTACGCTAGTCATTTTTTTGCCAGGAATGATATTACTAACAATAGGAATGCCGATCTGGAATGCATATAAAGATATTAAATCTGTAAAAGCTGGTCTCAGAGGTGCGAGTGCAGCAGTGGTAGGGCTGATTTTAGCGGCGTTAGTTTATATGTTGAGAGCAGGTGCAGTGGATGGAGTGTTAGAAATATGTTTAGCGCTGCTAATGGCTAGCGTCATTTATATGAAGTGGGTTCCTGTGTGGCTGGTAGTATTATTTGGCGCAGGAATAGGATTTGTTCTGTAACTTTCCGGATTTTTATTCTTATATAAGGGTATGAAACAATTATCTATTTTTCTAGCTTCTATATTTTTAGTGACACCTACCACTGTGGTGAAGGCGGATCTGGTCTCGGAGGTAGTGCCTAAGGAACTGAACTGGAAAACTTATAATACGGTCTCTCTGCACGCATCTCAAATGGCTGAAGAAAAGCAGTATCTTGATGTGGATTGGAAAGATACATTATACGACGCTCAGCGAGAAGCATTTAAAAAAGATAAGCCAATCGTTATGATTTTATTCTTCGGCGATCATCGGTCTAATTGCTGACAAAATGGTGTGAAGATAAGGCAGTCTGCCTTACAGAGTAAAAAGTTTATCGCTATGCTTAAGGATGATTGTATTAGCCTAGCTAGTAGTGATGTGAAGTATAATGGGCTATCGGATAGCTTAAAAGCTAAAGGTGAATATCAATTGCTTAAGAAATCACTAACAAATGCATCAAACGGTATTCACCAGGGAATATATATTATCACCTCATCTGGTAAATTAATCAAACAGATTAAGTGGGGCTGGCCGACTCCGAAAATAGATAGAATGAATGCTCAGTTAGAGCAGGGTATAAAAGATTATAAGGCGATGTCTAGGACGGAACGATTAGGTAGTGTTAGATTAAAGAAATCAGATATTTCTATGCCAGCGAAAAAGAAGATTACAGCTGCTAAAGGTTGGTTGCAGTTGCGAAATATATCTCGGAACTATGCTTTTAAGGATATGAATTTGTTTGATGTTCGACATTCTGCTTTTACTACTGTCGATAAACTATGGTTTTCTGAGGAAGAGAAAATGAGCTTGGTGCCAGATAGGCAAGTTAAAGGCACTACGGAAAAAATTCCACAGAAAGTAGTAGTTAGGATGCTATTAAATAGTCATCTTATTACAGGGAGATCAGCATGGTGGGCAGAACATATTAAGAAATTTGAGATGAAGATGACGGTTGTTTCTGTAGATGCGAAGCTGGTGACGATCAGGTATTCTGGAGATTTTGAAATGGATGCAAATTCGGAACATTGTCAGGAGGCATATAAAGGAAAACTTTTGGGTAAGGCTGTTTGGAATAAGAAAGAGAAGCAATTTTCATCTCTGGAGCTGGTTTCTCTAGGAAAACATACTGTAAATAATTTAAAACCTAATATGCATCGAGGAAATATTAAAACTGTGGATGTAGCTTCTAAATTGAAGTTAGATCCTCAACTTAAAGTTGAAAAGGGCATAGCACCAGCGAATTGGCCAGATTACTATACTCGTGAAATGAGAGCGAATGTTCAATAAATGAGAATGTCACATTTGTGCTTAAATTTTCTGACTGCAAGCTTCCACTCTATTTGGGTCATTTTGCTTTCGGCAGATATTGTTCACCCTGATTATTCATAAACGATCTCTTTTTTAGAGACAGAAAAATAGATTAGCACACATTCTACCTACACAGAAAGTAGACAGCTAATATCATTCCACCTAGCCAGACAGCTATAATGTGAGCAACTCCGTATGAGCGGGCGCCTGGAGTTTCAGCAGGATCATCGGCGTGGTAGCCAAATAAGCGGCTAAAGTTTTTTATCAGCCATACACCTAGGAGTGACCAGAGGATAATAAACATAATGATGCCGATATTGATGATTAGGTGTAGTGTATCGTTCATGAGTTATATTGCTTTTTTAGCCAACTTTCTAGCCAGAATGGAAGAAAAGGGATGAGAGATGTTATACCTACTAAGAAGAATGTTTTGAGATGCCAACGTTTAGAAATGGTAGTCCAGATAAGCGCTACTCCAAATAGGCAAAATATGAATCCATGAATCATCCCAGGAACTCTAATCGCTGATTCATCTCCCAATACACGCTTTAAATAGATAGCGCAGTAGAGAAGGTAAATGTATGAACAAGCATCTAGTAAGCTGTAAATACGGAGATAAGTTATTGGGGAGTTAAATTTCATGTTAGTAAATACTATTATCTCAATGCGAGTAGCTGCTGTGGCATGTAAACATTAATATGTCCGTTTGTATTGCTATGATAATAAAAATGCAAGTTGTTAAAATAGAAGTGTTTTTTTTCTGTGTCCTTAGAGTCACAAAACAGATGAGTTTTGTGGAATTTATCTCTGCTGGAAACTTCGTAAATATGAATGGTAGAATTTTGATTTATTTTCTGGCTAAAAAGCGTGAGATTAAAATGTGGGAATTTAGCAATGATGTTACCATACAGGTTGTAGTTTTGTCCGTATTTTGCTTTGTAGGAAAAAGCTTTTTCGTTGATGGCATTAAGCGTAGTGTTATAATGCTTTGCTGGTGGGGTTGGTCTATTCACTGCTGTGAAGCCGCAGCTAGTTAGACATTGGAACACCATAATCATACTGCAGAAAGAGAGAAATTTTCTGAATAATAGAATCGACATAATGATGAAAAAATAAGGGTCTACTATTACTGTCTAGAAGATAGACAGAAGTTTTATTGAGAATTTAGGGCCTTCTTTTGTTTTCTGGTGAGGAATGTTGTTGCTTTTTTAGGGTCTGATCCTATGAATGCATTGATCTTTGTCGCTTGTAGAGCGCTTAGTGTAAGGCTTGCGTAATTGGTTCCTGCGAGTTGCTTTTTCTGATCTACTTTATCTGCGCGTCTGTATTTTTTAGTATTGATCGTGATTACTTTGATTTTAGTGTTCTTTGCCGCGTCTTTGTCAGTTTCTTTTGTAGGATATAAAGTGTCAGCACAATTTACTTTGGCGGCTTTGTTGATGAGGTTTTCTAAAGTGATTATTTTTTTGTGATAAACGACTTTGGTAAGCTCTTTACCTTCATACCATCCAGCTTCAGTCTTAATCACTCCCTCAATAGCTCCTATGTGCAATTCTCCTTTTTCGAAGGATTTCATGCCGAGTAAGACCGTGTTATGATTAGATTTATCCGCTTCTATTTTCAGTAATTTTAAAGAGTTCGAGAGAGGCTTTTTGTGCGCTATGAGAGTTTTTTCAATGCGTGGCACCAATTTTTGAAGTGACCAAATTTTACGTTTTAACGGGATGATGTCTGCTTCGTTTTTATCAAAAAACCTCACTACTTGGTAATTCCAAGCACGCTCTTTGAATTTTTTAAGTAGTTTAGCATCAGCTCCTGCTTTGTTATTGATCACTAAGAGAGGAATGAAATCGGACTCAATCACATCCACTAGTAGTGGATTTTTAAGAACAGTTTGACCAAACCGTTTGCAACCGAATCAGCCTGGTACTTCTTGGAATAATGCGAAGATTGGTTTGTCGGTTTTTTTAGCTGATTCGAGAATGTTTTCGTAATTTCTACCCCATGTTACGTCTCCTACCTCAACAGGGTTCTTTTTCTTTTGAGCTAGGCTAAAGTTGATAGGAAGAATAGTTAGTAGAATTAATAATCGGTTTAACTTCATGATGTAGGTAGTATGTATGAGGTGTCGAATATGAGAGTTTTTATCACTGAAGAAGAGCTTAGCCTATAGATTCGGAATTATCTCTGGCGATAGCATCTCCTCTAATGCTTGAGGTTTCTGTATCATTTTTAAAGCTCCTTTATCGAGCAATAACTGTGGAGTGGTGGGGAATGAGTTGTAGTTTTTCAGTGACATTGACGCACAGTAGGCCCCAGCACCTTCAATAACTACTTGATCACCGATTTCAGCTTTATTTAATGATCGCGTGGTTAGTGTGTCTGATTCATCTACTGTGAAGACGTCTCCACTTTCACAACAGTGGCCGCAGATTACGTAGTCATGCTTCTCAGAGCTATCATTAATTACGATTATGGGATGTTCTGACGCATAGAGCGCAGGGCGGGTGATTGTATCCATACCTGTGTTGAGTTTGATGAATGAGTAGCCGTTGTCACCTGTACTTGAAATGTCATCCACATCGCAGATGAGTGAACCACAGTTAGCTGAGATGTAGGTGCCTGGCTCTATTTCTAACTTGTATTCTTTACCTGTTTTCTCTGCGTGCTTTATAAATACAGATTTCACAAATTCGCCAACTTCTTGGAGATTGGTGCTTTTTTCTGATGACATTCTAGCTACTTTGAATCCACCTCCGAGGTTTACTGTGTGGACGTTTGGGAACTTATCTGCTTGAGTCAAAGTCATTTCTGTCACAGCTTTCCACACTTCAGGATCTGATCCAGAACCTATGTGTGAGTGGATACGAGTGATTGTTAGATTATGTTTGGTTGCTATTTCTGCAGCTTTTTCAGTTTGTTCATGCCAGATGCCAAATGATGCGGATGGTCCACCAACATTAGTTTTTCTGTTAGATCCAGAGCCTGTGCCAGGGTTTACTCTGAAGGAAATGTTAGATCCAGGAAAGGCTTCGCCAAATGCATCTATCTGATGTAGAGAACAGGCATTAAAGAGCACTCCAGCAGATATGATTTTCTCGAGGTGTTTACGTGGGAATTGCTGGCTGGTGAGCTGAATTTTTTCGCCTGGAATACCCGCGTGTAGACAGCGCATGACTTCGTATTCTGATGATGCATCGAAATGAAGCCCCATTTTCTCGATGATTTTAAGAACAGCAAGATGAGGGTTTGCTTTTAGTGCGTAGCGGGCATTGAGGCCATATGCATTTGGGAAAGAGATGACTTCTGAACAGCGTTGCTCTATCGTTTCTCTGCTGTAAACGTAAGCAGGTGAGCCAACCTGCTTGATAGCTTCTGTAACAAGATCTGAGGTGAGAAAATTAAGTGTTTCCATAGTCAGGAAGTTGCTGTGTCTTGTGATAAAATGCAATTTATTTCGTTTAAATTCAATTTCGTTTAGAATTTTGCTCTAAAATTTTGATGATAGATTCAGCGGCGATGGTTACAAATTCTGAATCAGCTCCCTGTTTTTGACCTTGTCCTAGATTGCGCATCTTTCGGAATAGCGGGAGGGTTTGAGCTAAGGAGTTCCAGCATTGTTCTTGCCATGCTTGCTTCTCATCGATTTCTGATAACGATAAGGCGCAGCTTTTCAAGATATCTAGAATTTCTAGTTTTACATTTACAGTGACTTGTTGAGAGAGCTCTATAAGAAATGGAATCGTGGGTTCAGCTGCTGGGTGAATACCATTGCTGCATAATAGTTTCCAGACCATGTGACTAGCCTTTAGTGCTCTAGAGATCTTACGCGATGAGATATCTTGTAAGAGTCTTGGCAGACGCTCTCCATCTCCAGTTGAGGTTTGGTAATCTATCCATTCGACATTTCTAAGCCGCATCCATAATGCTTGTGACATAATTACTATTCTCAAAGAGAAATGTTGATTGTAAACTGAAAAGAAATTAAAATAAGAAATGTGATTTGTTGCTTTTCCTTTCGAAGAAAATCCAGATAGTAAGCTCTGTGTAGAGTTATTTAAGAGTAACTAATGAGCTTGCATAGTCTATTTAGAAAAGAATATATAGTGTCTGGTCGCAAAAAACTGGTTAGCTGTATCCATAGTGCTGGAAATTTAGCATCTAGAGCCTCAAGGGCTTTAGATTGCCCATGATTTTAAACCTATTGGTAATTTTTGTCGATCAATGGCGAGCAATTGTTCTTCTCAAAGGCACAGCTATACTTGTGATGTGTTTTTACTCCTCGCTTGTTAGCTGCTTTGGTGGTAATGATGTGGCTTGACGCTAAGCTGCGCCTTTCCTACGAGATTTCTTTCGTTTCAGTTCTTGCTTCTCTTTCTTCTGCAAAGCTTCCCCTATTTTGTCCAGGTTGTAGCTGAGGATACCTAAGCCCGCGTAGCTTTTGTAGTGTGCTAGACCTCGGTCGGGACAGCGGTCTAGTCCATGGTGTTCTAGACTGTTGATGTTACTTTCTACCGCGCTGTGTTGGTGCCGAAGGTGTTTCCAGTTTTTTGTGTGTTGCTGGGCGTATTCTTTTTTTTGACTCAGTTTTCCTTTCTTCGGTAAGATAACTGTGGGGATTTTTGACTCGAGTAGCTCTTTGTTAGCCGAGCTGCTGAAGCCCTTGTCGAAGCTCATGCTTCTTATTTTGTCTAGTCCAATGTTGGATTCTAATCTTTCTAACAGGGGTTCAACCTCGTTGATGTCTGTGGTGTTTTCCATGATTTTATAATCAACGATGATATCGTGTTTGGTACTGGTGATGAGTAAGCGATGACCTAGCTCTAATGGTCTTCCTATTTTTCCTTTGCTGATCCATTCCGTATGGGGTTCAAAGATGGAAAATATTTTTTCTGAGTGCGGGATGGTTTCTCCTTTGAGTAAACGTCTATCAATAAGCTTGATGTGCTGATCTAGCAGATCTTGGAAACGTGTTATTTCGCCTATAATGCCTGATTCTAATAGATGTAGCTCAGCGTGTATTCTGAGATCTGCTAGGCTGGTAGCTACCTTGTGGTGGAGGGATTGAAGTTTGTTGAGGTAGTTATTGACTGTTTTCTTGAGCCGTTCTTCTTTGTTGGCTCCGCCTGAGCGCGAGACACGGCTACAGATGAGGTAAAGAGCTTTAGCCTTGGATAGGTGATCTTTCGCTTTTCGCCAACCAGTTAGTTTGTGTTTTTTATAAGACGGGCGGTGAGTTAGACGCTTTTTCTGGTACTGTCGTAGGCAAGATTGAGGTCAGTGGGGTAATGAATGTTGCTCTCGTAGACATAGCTGTCAGTTTTGATTTGGAGGCTTTCAAGCTCGTTTTTTTTGAGTCAAATCTACTCCGTGATTGGCGACAATGTGATTGATTTTTGCAAGTGTTTGCTCTGTAAGTAGAGGGATGTTTTCCTTGAGTGAGGTGAGGCTAAACTTGAGTTCAATATCATAGGTTTCGCTCCCAAGGAGCAGCTTAATCTGACCATGGTTATTAGCCATATCATGGAGTTCATCGTAACTAAAGTTACGAGCTAGTCGAAAGACGCCTAAAACGAGGATGGTCCAGAGATCCAAACCTTTTCTCCCTAGCTTTTTTTGCTCTGGGGTAATCCTGCTCCCTGCTGTGGAATATACATCTATTTTTCATATCTTATTGATAAATGTTTAGGGCTATTAGGACAGAGTATGAGAGTTTCACGAGCTGATGATTGGGGGTTCCTCACCAATGTTTCTAATTGATTCAAACTATCAGAACCTTCATCCAGGGGGATCAAGCTAGGGAGAAAAATTAAATAGTATTGGTAATTAGTGTCTGGTCGCAAATGCACAGATCCTTTAGCTGTAAAGATCCAACGCTACTATAAAGATCGAATCTTTTCTTCAAGAATCTATCTAACAATAGATAATGCCTTATAAATCATTCATAATAGTCAATTATTCGAATTACAAACCATCAAATTTGAGCTAAACTTACTCATGCGAAATAGATTCGAAGTTCAACTTACCCTGGGCGCTGTCCCGATTGAAAAACTAAACTTTCCAACCACTAGAGAAGTCACCAGCTCGGTGATGAAAGCACTTCAGTGGATTTTCATCACTCCAGAAGTCAACCAGAGTATCTTCACCATCCTCGAAGAGTCCATTATTTCAGGGAAAGGCGATCATTTAGTTTCTGACGCTGCGGCATTACTCTATACTGGATTCTCAAATAGTAATTACGAGAATGGCAGCTGGTGAGCAAATCTTCAGTTTGACAGTTGTATAATCTAGAGAAGGAGCCTAAACAGCAACTGTCTTTTGAATAAAAAGTGATTATTCCGCTTAAATTTCTTGTAAGTGTCTTTTCATGAGCAGGTTAAGATAAAAGTTTTCTCATTACAGCAATTAAAGCGAGCTTCTTAGGCTTCCCGTTTGCTACTAATCTCTGGTAAAATTCTTTGAGTATTGGGTTGTATCTTGAGGCCACGAGAGCGGCCATGTAGAGAGCCTGACGGATGTCTTTACGGCCTCCATAAATCATTCTTCTGCCTCGGTATTTGCCACTGTCACGATTGAATGGGAGCGAGTCCTGCTAGCGATGATGCCTGGTTGTTAGTGAGCTTTCCTAGTTCCGGCATAGCGGCTAAAAGAGAAAGTGCTGAGT
>JAVCKV010313599.1:0-14120 GCA_032274145.1 Herpochondria borealis
CTGTGGGAGTATGGAGGCATCTATGCAGACCTAGATTCCACGCCTCGGAATAATGATTCGTTCATCAAGAACTTGATGATTATGAACAGTAATGATACTGCACAAGAAGAAGAACACGACGGCGGCGATCACGGAGGATTCTTTGTCGTTGATCATTATCACTATCTGAGTCAGTATTTCATGGCGCTTGCACCAAGACATTTGCTCATGTACTACACCATTCAAGCAGCCTTGTCCAACATTTTATTGGCCAGTGATACGGGCAGCATCAATCCAGCCAGAACGACGGGTCCCACAGCCCTGCACCATGGATTTCAAGAGTTTATGCTCGATGCAGGTGTGGAACTGCCGGACTCTATTATAGGAGATTCTCATAAGGCACGAGGACCAGTCAAGAATGGAGTCTACAAGGGTGGTAAAGGTTTCTCGATTCGAGTCGTTGGCGAAAATAATGATAATGAGGTGATTCGACGCGAGGGTTTGAAGCGAGGCGCCAAGATTTTAGCCTATCAAAAGATGGGCATGAAACACTTTAGCAAAACTCGTGAGGCAACCAATACAAGTTGTTTGTCACTGTTGTATGAGGAGACTCTGAGCAAGAAGGCAACCCCACCGAGATGATGAGTGAGTGAAAGAACACTGTACTTCTCCAGCTCTCTGGCATGATGCTGCGCGGCGTGTCCGTCGATCTACTACAAGCAAGGCTTCAAACTATTTCATGGACAATGAGTCTCAGAAGCCTGCGGGTATTGGATCACTACCAACACGCTGTGTTCATGATGCTCTCGTCGTGGGTGTCACACCGAGCTCTCTTGTCGTCTCCTTCTTATAAAAGAAGTCATTTGCAAGGACCATCGGTTTACCGCAACGAGCAACTAACTTCAATTGCTACAGAGCAAGTCTAACACAGATTGAATAAGAACTCAACCGTACCACATCTACTCCTTCTGCCAGATCATTTCTCCTATGTAGAGTTGGCTGTAATCTTGCCGCGCATACTGCTCAAGTTTATAGTATGTAAGGGGCCTAAGAACCTGTGGTGTAAACAACTTGTCTGACTGTTGAATGGCACTCTTTTGCTCGCAATGCCGAGAGATACAACGCTCTTGGCCTACACCGTCGGCAAGAATATGTTCTCTACAGATGCCGGAGTGAGAAACCCCAAGATCTCGAATACCACTGCATGCACTGGGAGTTGTCGGACAAGCAGAATCGTCTTCACGGCCAATGCATGCTGGTGTTGACTCAAGCGTGGATTCAGGCCCACCATGACGCCGGCAAATACTTTCTTGGTGGGAGTCGCCGCCTGCATCTTGTCAACAGCGAGTGGCCACTTGTCGTAAGACTCAAACACTTCCTGTTGACCACGCACTTGAAGTGCATCTATTGGTCCGCGTCCATGGTAATTGTTGGTGTGTCTGTCTGCATTGTTAGCCAACAGGAACTTGATCACATCCATTTGAGGGTTATGACGGCATGCGTAGTGCAAGGGTGTCTCTCCGTCGTTATTTGCTGAGTTGATATTTGCTCCGTGGCTCAACAAAAGTTGAATAAATGCGGTGCTTCCAAACCCACACACCACATGCAAGGCAGTACCGTTGGTTGAAGTTCCGACCACGTTTGCCCCGTTCGTCAAGAGAAACTCGGCAGCTTTGGTGCGCTCTTCTTCTGTCTTCCAATTGTAATTGTTAGGTTTACAAATCTGGTACAACGGAGTCCATCCATAACAATCGACAGAATTAACGTTAGCATTCTTTGCTTGAACGAGATATTTCACGATCTCAATGCTGCCATACTCACAAGCATGATGAAGCAGAGTCCCTCCAAAATAGCCATATTTTGCGTTGATATCAATGTCTTTGTTCCCTTGAAGCAGCTCGCGTGTGGTTTGTAAGTTACCGGACTGGACGGCCTGGGTTAGACAGTCAGTCGTCACCATGGTGATGTTGAAACCGCTTGGTGGTAGATTATCGGAAGTAGTATGGTATAGAAGTATGATGTTGTTGGTGCATCTATCACCAGAAAGTGTGATTTTCTGGCAATGTGCTGATCGGAGTGCACACGGATCCTTCTTTTAAGTATCATCAAGACGACTGACTCTCATCATTCTGGGTGATCTTCGGGCGCTTGCAAGCGTGTGATGTTGCAGCTTCCATCTGGTTCTCACTCAATCAAGCAACTCTCTTATTCAGAGATCTCCTTGCTGGGTATGTACGTACATGTGCCTACATTAGCATCAAACGAGATACCTTTAGGTTTCGTTTGATGACAGAACCCGGAGCCTGCTTGATTATTCCGGAGTAGTTACTGTCTCGAACGTGTACAGTACAGTCAGTTCGTGGATATCGCGGACCATGTGCATGTCATGTCAAACCAGTATTTGTCCGTTGTGATAATTATCCCCAACGGAAGCACTATACGATTTTGTTATAGATCCCGCACGATATGAACCAATAAGTCAGTTCAAAGGTCGGTTGTGCGATTTGTCCTTCTCCTTCATTTTTTCAGAGTCGAGTTCGCCGAATTGTGCCCCTCACATTCAAAACGACGGCCGCCGTCTTTATTATCTATCCACCATAACCCAGAGGACCATCCATCAAACGCAAAGAACGTTCTCTTGCACACATGTCTCCATCAACTACTACAACTGCTACAACAACAAGATGATGATGATTGTTTCCTCCACCTTGGTTCATCGCTTGATGGCAATTTCAGGATTAGTTGCTCTTGCCCTGTGGATGGATTTCAAGGTGGCATCGCCCCAGCCTTCCAAGTGGTACTTTACAGAGAAGAATGCAACAACCCATGTGGCGATTGTCTCAACGACAGAAGATACTACTACTACATTAGAGAGTGCGTCTGGTGCTCCTTCCTCTCTTGTTACTACTTCTCAGGACAACGACGAGCTGAAAGGTGGTGCTTTTCGTACCAATTCAATGGCGTGGTTGCAGGGAACTCGACTGTCCAATATCAAGGACGAGCCAGAATTCATTCAGTCTCAAATACTAGATCTTGACATGGCTCTCATGGACGATCATGATCGCTTGACGGAACGCTCCGTGTGTCATGAATCTGGAACCTTTCGCAAACCCAGTAGTAATAATTGGAATGTATCGGACGAAGCTCTTGTGAATGAATGGACCTTTCGATTAACCTATCTTGCCATTCATTCGTGGCATCACCGTCCTGCCGAACAAGAAATGAAGGATCGGCAGCAAGATACTATTCACGACGACGACGAGAATAATAATAATCCGTTCAACGTTTCTCGATACGATTTTGAGTGTCCAGACACCAAGTTTATGATTGGCAGCATACCCCGACTGGGAATGGGGGCAAGCTATCGCATGGGGGCAGTCAATGCCATTATGATGGGCATTGCCATTAACCGCGTCACGATATTTCTCAACAACGTTCCATCCTCGACTGTCCCAACCATGCTACAAGAAGACTTGTGGTTGGCCAGTTGCGACCGTCATGATTATCAATGTGCCTTTTTGCCAACGACCCCGTGTGTCGTGACACTGGAGGATTTGACGGATCGATTGATGGAGGTTCCAGAGACACTGGCACGGACCATGCGACGGCGTGGGATTATCGCAAATGACACGTTGGCCGCGCATCGATATCTCTATGCCAATTCACGCGTCAATCCCGCACCGGATCGAGGACTCATGTCGCGTGTTCGAAGAAATCTCGCTCGACATGCGGAGGGGTTGATACAGGCATGGGAACGACGAAACAGTGGTGGGGTACTACCGACTGGAAAGAAACAAGTCCTAGACGAAGCTTTACGACGATTGATGAGGGGTACACCCGATCCACATGGAGATGATATTGAGGGAGTGTATCCTTACACCAACCGCATGTCTTTTATACATCATGCAGCACTCCTCTATGTGATGCGGCTACGCCGAGATCTCCAAAGTGAAGTGGATCAACAAGTCAACGATATTCTGGCGGGGCAAACGTTGTCGTTTGACACTGAGCAGTCTATTGGTTTGCCAATCCGTGGCTCTGACAAGTGCCATTCCGAATCCACCTGTCTTTCCTTTGAAAGTTACACGAGGTTGGCACACGAAGTGTGGTCTGACAACTTTTCAGGAAAGGGTCACTTGGTTGTCACGACGGAAGCCGTGGATATTGCCAATGCAACTCGATTGTTCCAGTCGTCGCAACTAGCACTGGTTATGAATCAAGACGATGTGTTGCAGGACACTGGGAGACCTCGCACGCCCAAGTTTCGAAGACAGGCCGATGCCATTATGAAGTCCACGTTGGTGGCGCTGAAATTGCAACTCCAAACCAAGGTTACGATTGGCAATTGTTGCTCCAACTTTCACCTCCTCCTGTTTGACTTGCTCCGCAATGGCTGCGGGTTGGGGAAGGTGCAACAGTGTCTGCAAGAAACCAAGAACCCAGACTATCACGTATGCTGCAGTTGGACGCGCACGGAAGCATGCGACGCCATTCGAAATTCAACGAGTTTATAGATTGCAGCTGTTTGTCCCGCCCTGGGTAGCAGTCAGTCGCAACGAATATCGGGTTGGGTTGCCTTGAAGGGGTAGGATCACATTTTTAGACACCGTGCTGGCCTCCCTGCTCTTTAACCAACGAAATATCGACAGTAATGGTGCGACTTTCAACAAGCGCCCGACTAATAGGAACGTTAGCTGTCTGTTTACACCTATTAGACACTGTGTTGGGCTAACTATCCATTCTGCTAGACTAGATTTGCTACCAGCTACTATACCTCTACATGTACTGCCACTGCCTTCTATCGATTGGCACATGACCCTTGGTCATATTTGATACCTACTATGACGACTATGCTCTATGTAACACACAAGATGACTCATATATTTGTCCAGGGGTCACTGAAGACACTTTTCAAATGTCTCACTCAAACAAATATGCCACACTATTTTCTGAATTTGGACTGGCTCGACGATGAGGTTGGGACCGACGATGATGCGTCGTCAATGGCAAGACTACTTCGGTGTTGTTATATTCATCGCAATCCTACAAACGTTGTTGTCTCCACTTGATGATAATGATGGAAGATCACGGTTTCTAGAGGAAGGAGACGCAGCTGCAGCCGCAGACTTTTCGCATCTGCGGTTCTTATCGTTCGGGACATCACGAGCATGGGGAAGTGGACTGAAGAATCGATTGGATGCATATCCATATCTTCTCAGTGAGAATGCAACCAACTTAGCCATTCGTGCCGCGGGATGTGAATACCCTTCTCTATGTACAATGTCCATGGTGGGCGACGACTCGATCTACGACGTGATCACTATTGAGTACAACCACGTCATGGCGGAGAAGGAATTCTACCAAACACTGGCAACGAAACTTCGTCATCGATTTCCGGATGCGACAATCATTTTCTTGTATGCATGGTCGCCCTTTCAATACAGATCCACTGATCTGACCGCCTTTGACGTACGAAGGAAGCTCTATCCCTCTGCCAGAGGACTGAGAAACAAGTTGGACGTCATGTGGAATGATGTTGCCCAAGAGTCCAAAGAATGGGAGGTAACACAAGATGCCAAAAACAAACGAATCGTCCACGAGACAGCCGAGCTTGTACAAGGCTTTGTGTGGGAGTTGCCGCAGCTCGACGACCCGAAAGAAAATCTGCAAAAGCTGGGACCCCTTTTCCTGGCAGACTGTACTCACTATTCTCGCATGGGCCACATGTACATCCAGAAAGGTATCACTGGGCTTCTGAACCTGATAAAACCAACTCGTCATGATACTCTAGGACCATGGGATAGCTGGGACCGATGTGAGTCGTGGTATGCATCTGGAACCACAAACTTTCCAACCAGCATGAAGATGGTTGAGTTTAGCGAGCAAAAGCACGCACTGGAAGCTCCTGGATCGATTGAGTTTGAGCTGGACAGACCCGCACTACTCTCTGTCAATTACATGGCGGGAGGTCCGGAACAGATCTATCCCAGAAGCGAACTACGAGTTGGTCGTCAGCACATCGAGGTTACACCTCTTGTAGAAAACTACGCTGGGGGTAAGAAGGCTGTTCACGTCGTGCAGACCCTCAAGGTGGGCATGGTAGAGCCGGGCCACCTCAAACTCCAAATATATCCTAAAGAGACAAAGCAGAATCCATTTCGAATGGTTGGAATCGTCTTGACGACTCCAACAACAACCTCGACGCCAGAAGTGGAAGTACTTGACGTGAGCGCTACAACGGATGTCAAAACGAGAGCAGACGCACACTCTGCACATGCTGTTCCGAGAGAGATGCAAGTGGATTCGCCAGAAATGGAAGCCAAGGCTGACCTGATACCTCCTCTAGAGGCTCCACCCACGATGGAAGCAAAGGACGAAAATACCCTCCCTGAAGAGCAACCAACAGGGTTGGAGACGACTCTTTCACAAGAGCCTGCTCCACCTATGATGGAAACAACTATCGACACCACACAAGATACGGTTGATTTGACTCCTGCTCCTCTAGAGCCTCCACCTGTTATGGAAGCAAAGGATGAGAAGGCCCTTCCTCAAGAACAACCGACGGGTTTGGAGGAGACACTTGTACTACGAGACCCCGTACTGGAAGCAAAGATAGAGGCGACACAAGATACACCCGTATTTATAATGGAGACGAAGGATGATTTGACTCATCCTCAAGAGAATCATCCACCTGTGGTGATGGAAGCCAAGATAGAGGAGGAGACCCTTCCTCAAGATCAACCGACAGGGACGGCCATCAATACCCTTCCACAAGAGCAACTCTCTGGATTGAAGGACGACGTGACTCCCCCCGACGTGGCACTACCATGGGTGGAGCCCAAGGTGGCTGCGGCAGATGATGAGCCACCACCTCCTCCTCAGGAACCAAAGGTAGACGTGGAACCTTCTTTGACAGATCCTTCTGCCAATTCAGGATATTCTTCTTCTTCAGAAGATGAAAGCCATTCCTTCTTGAACGCAGATTTCAAGATCAAAAAGGTAGACAACGATTGAGCGCTGGTGATTTTCGTTTTTTTTTACTCAAGAGTTCAAGAAGCAGAAGGTTGGCAGATATAGGGAACATACACGTAGACAGCGTATGTTCAGCCCTCGAATCCAACATTTGACAGGTTGTCGGTACAGTATGGCGGCGCCTAGCATTCCCGCGAGCTCGTCCTCTAAACTCATACCTGCTATAATATTTTTATTATTACATGCGACCCTCTTGTTGCAGATTCTGGTAATACGCTCTCTCTCTTTCTTGAACCGTCGAAAAACTCTCGTCATTGCCGTCGTTAGGCACACACACGCCACATGACTTGACCGGTGTATGCATCTCTTGCAACTTATACTCTTTGTCTTCCAGGCGTCTACTACTACTACTACTACTACTACTGTATAGCGAACGTAATTGCGCCTGCTTCCAAAATATGATGATGGTCATCACTTGTTGGTTCTTCTCGTTTCTGTCTCTTTCTCTCGCTATCTCATTCTTGCCTTGTCTCTCTCTCTTTTATTGATTGATTCGTAGGAAAAAATTCTGAATCTTTGTGACTTGAAATCGTGACTTTCGACTGGAATCAGACCAGGCTCCGGTGGACACGGATACCGGAGACATGACGGACGAGTCGTTGTGCATATTCCAACTTTCGTCTTCTGTCGTATGCGGCAGCTCTTCTTGATGATACTGTTGTGGTTGTGATTGTGATTGTTGTGATTTGTTGTTGTTGTTGTTGCGCCTTCCCACAAGAAATTTGCGAATCTTGGTAACTTCAAAGAGTGGTTTCCGTTCTTGTACCTTTTTTCGTAATCCCGCGTGGTTTTGAGCTGTCGGTGTCACCACCACAAGATGGGGAGCTGCTTGTTGTAATGTACTTCTTGTTGCTGCTGTAAAGGGCGTCATGAGATCATTGCCATGAAGTCCAGACGCATCGTCACCAGCAGCAGCACCTCCAGTAGGAGTAAAGTAGTCTCGTACATAGGCGTAATGATGATGTTCGTCCATGGCATTGTCAATAGCGTTTTGAACAGCATCCGTACCGTAGGCATCGACAACATCAAACTCATCAAAGGCTGTCGTATGACGACCCAAGTTGTGGAGTGATTTGTGGTCTGTAGTAGTAGTGTTAGAAGTCGAGTGCTGCTGCTGCTGCTGCGGGGCTGTCGTTTGTCCGTGATGAGCGTCACGCACAAAATTTGTAGTGGTTTGTTCTTCTGGACGAGGCGCCTGCTGTAAGAAACCACCAGCATTCTTCCTTCTCATCTTCTTTTTTGCTTGAATCTTTTCTTTTAGTTTGTCCACAACAGTAGTAGCAGTACGCGGAGGGTGGTGGTCGTTGTAATGATGAAAGTGTTTCGTGGGAGGTGGGTATTGATCAAAAGGAAGGGCAGTGTTGTTGTGGTTGTTGCGACTGCTGCTGAATCGAACACTCTTACGCTCAGGTAGCTGGTGGTGATGGTGATGCTCGGGCTGCTGCTGCTCTACGCGTTGTTGTTGTTGTTGAGCAACTCGAAAGGCAGCGTCTTGTTGTTGTTGTTGATAATGTTCTGTTGGAGTAGTAGTATACTCAGGAGTATACTCATCTGTTTCATCCACAGTCGAAATGTCTTGCTCGTATAATAAGTACTTGTTGGCAGTGAAGCAGTCGTCTTCATAGTCTTCCTCCACTTGTTGTAGAGTGAATGCATCGTCAGCATCGGATGCTGCAAAAGTCACCACCTTTTTTGGTTCTTCGCGAATAGTAGTAGTAGTAGCAGACGGCAGAGGAGGAGGAGCAGGAGCTGTTGTGCTGGTTGTGGTTGTACCAGGAGGAAAACGAGTCTCCTCCTCCTCCTCGGCTGTTGTTGTTGTTGTTGTATCGGGAAATCGTGTCTCCCTGGATGACAAATAAGACTCCAACATTCGTGACGTGACAGACATGTGTGCCACAACTCGATTTGGAATATCATTGTCGTATTGGCGTATCGTCAAGGAGAGACGAGCCAAGTTCTTGGCCAAGGTTGGTGGACATCCTCTGTACCACCAATACCGGTAATCGTCCAACCACGCGAGCGAAAACGCAGATACTGGAGGAGTTGACGGCTCGGGCAATGCCAACAACATGGCTTCCTCATGAGACAACATGGCTGCGAGGAGAGGAGGACATTCACAGTCGGACCAGTCGTAGGATGCTGCTGGTAACGTCGTAGTACGAGCCATTTTGTTTTGATGATGTGAGAATGAAGGAATGGAATGAGTGGATGAATCAACTCTCTTCTTGAAGAAAAGAAACTATCTACTCGTACAGGACTCTGACTGTATGCAGTATTGAGAAAGTAAACGCTTGTTCGTCAACCTTCCAATGGAAATGAAATGAAATGGAAACACAGCTGCTGCTTTCGTTTCAACGTTCTCAACGCAAGAGCCCCGAGGATTTGAATATATGCTGTCGCAGCTCTATCGCTATAAAGACCAATCGTCGCCACTCTAACTGTATAGCAGTTGGAGTGCAAATGACTTGTGGTTGTTTCTTGAAGTTAGTAGTAACCTCCGTGAAGTACAGCGAAAAGAAGTGCAATTGATACGTACACTCTGGTGAACTCTGGTGGAACACACAGATTGGTTAAATAATGCGGGGCTTTTGCAAAATGCCACAATCTCATCCGAGACCGCCAATCAAAAAGGTCCAACGTACCGTAGATCGTACGAAAAAGAAGCCAGTATAATTCAAGTATCATTCAAAGGATATCGCAAAAACGGTAACGTGGCCAGCTTACTATTATTATTTTTGGTCGTTTTCGTAATGTCCAAAGGGCTACGTGGCTTATAAAAGGATGAATTGTCAGGATATCCTTCGTAAAATGACTGACTGGGGATACCATAGTGTGCAAAAGACCAAGTGTGTGTTATAAACGGATACAGTCATCAGTGCTGTTATGATATTGTGATACTTTACAGTCTAGCAGTGGACCAAACTACTCTGTCGAGGTGGTTCCGAATATCGCATTCCTTCCATTGGACAGTCGATTGGCTTCGAACACGTCACACCAAGAATGACATTCATAATATCCATCCATAAGTACAATATTGTGCTGTACGTATCTTCAAGGCATATGATATTTGTGACCACCCTCCTGCCAAAGAAGAACCATGTTAGACCACGGAGAGGACAAGAGCTTGGAGAAGAGCGACAATAGTAGGACACTGTCTCATCACCTCCCCTTTTGGTCCCCGCCAAGCCGTTGTGTACCATATATTTTGTGGACAGGACTCTCCCTCTCTCTTTCCAATAAATGAAAAACAGCACTGCAACCAAAGGTACACTTTGTTATTTATCGAATATATAGACATCCATGCTCTCTAGCTGATAGCTAATACCGTCTTTTTGCTGTTTGTGCACTCACTGTCATGTCGCGCAAGCAGCAGTTTCATACTGTATGGAAGTGAAGTGGAAGTCACGCAAGGAGGAGGTTGTCATTACATCGTATTTTCGGAGTATCTTCCGCAAGAAAGTCAACCTCAATCAACCAACTAACTACTGGGGTGGACTTCCACGCCTGATGCGTGGTGGCAAGATCTTCTTGTTTCGCATTGAGGGATGGCCGCGTTGCAGGGAATTCCTGCCGTTCCGCCCCTTGTGGCTTGTCTCTTGGTGTTCATTCACATGATGGTCGCCGTCA
Organism: Herpochondria borealis; assembly: GCA_032274145.1. Taxonomy (NCBI): domain Eukaryota; phylum Rhodophyta; class Florideophyceae; order Ceramiales; family Ceramiaceae; genus Herpochondria; species Herpochondria borealis. The sequence continues at coordinate 10,639 of JAVCKV010313599.1, forward strand.
ATTGAGCCGAGCATGGACGTGGGCATCACATGACCGCAGCAAGGGCACAAGAGTTGCTCCTGACGTTCTCTCTCACTCCTCCTTGACATGGACTTGGTCAAGAATGACATGGGACAACTCTCTTCGCATTAAACTCGCCCATGATTAGATGAATTGCGTGGTTGCTGCTGTCATATTATATATCAGGTTGCACATTAGTTGTTTTTGTGTGTGTGGGCGTGCGTGATGGCGGTGGATGGGCGTACAGTGCACAACACTGCTACTGCATGCCTACTCCCATTTTTTGTTCGTGCATACCAGACTCTTCACACTAAAAGGATGGGCTATGCAATACTCATTTTCCTGCACCAGCTCGGGTATTCGCACGTTTCAGCATCCTCTTGGCTGCGATCCTTTCACCCCAATAACCATGTCGGCTATGCCAACTTGTTAGAGCGCAGTTGTGATGGCTTGCCGCAGCTATTAGCCACCTACGAGTACTATCGATAGTACTAGCTAGTACTTGGAATTCTCGCGCGCCAAAAACTCAACTGCCCTTGTCTGGTCTCAACGCATCCGATAGAAAAAATGAAACTTAATCTTGTATACGCGGAGGCGTACTCATCATAACATACATTTCTCCTCAGATAGGGTATGGTGTTGGTCATTGAGACAACTTACTTAGACGAGCAGTTATAAGCATGGCCCAATGTTGCTCATCCATTCACATCATCATTCTGGATGTGTGGATTTGCTGCAGCAAGAAGGGTATCAACAATTTAACCATAATAGTCATTGCTAGGAGACAACAATTGCTACGCAGAATGATTTGGACCCGTGTCTGTGCTGTAAGAAGATACTGTTGCACGAATGCACGACCAAGACATCTCCTACTATAATTAGGTATGCATATCTGCTACCTAAGGGTAGCCACCAGGATCGTTGGAACAGGAACAATTATAATTCAATTGGTAACACAAAAGAGATCAACATTTGAATTCTTTCCTCTGGAGATGTTGCGATACCGATTGGACGGAGTTGAGCCGCACTCACCAGGTACTCAATTCGCAAGCGAAACGAATACCTCTGGTTGTGCTGAGCTTTCACCTTGCAGAATCCAAGTCCGCCGGCAAGGTGATATGAGAAGTAAGAACGAGTTGGGTGAAGACGTGGCCCTCCTTCCAGTAGGAAAACTGGAGGCAGCGGAGGTCGTGTCCGCCTACAGCCATCACGGCTGGAGCCTCTCCTGGGTGGTCCCGATGATACTGCTGTTGGTGGCAGCGGTGATTATTGATGTATCTATCGGAGGGACCGCAAAAGATATGTTATGGCACGCACCAACGTCGCCTTGCTCGCTTTCGCAAAGCAACATAGTCCATAGCCTTGGATGGAAGCCTGTCGTTGAAGGGCTACGCATAGAAGTGGCAGCCCTGGCCACCGATATGTGGCGAAATGAAACTAAGACGCTCACATCGAAGTCGCCACAAACGGTTGATATTGACATTTCACCGTACGCCAATCTTATAGAACGTGCGTTGGACACTGTTGGAGTTCGTGGAGTGTGGGGTGAGCTCTTTGACGGACTAAAATGGTACATGCCGCGCACCATGGACCCAAAAAGCTGCAAGAAGCATGGCGTAGATTGTCAACCTCACGACACTTGGTGGCTCTACCACTATGCTGGCGCAATCACGGCCGAAAAACTGTTGCGGGATGGTTCTCTGTTACTAGACGGCACTACTGGAGAACGTCTAGATGATGCCGTTGCCTTCATGAAAGAGCTACATCGAATGCAGGAACAACCTTATTCGAGCAAAATGAGCTTCCACGCCGTGCACTCGTTCATTTGGTACTACGTTGCAGCAACAATGCCTGACCTTGACGCCTACCCAACCCAACTGGCGCAGGACTTTTGTGGTGCCTACCTGAGGAAGGACAAAAGTAACAAGCATGCCCACAAAAGCGTGGGCATCGAATGCTACCACGGCTTCGGCCACGCTGTCTTCTTTGTGCTTGCCATGCGACAGCGGGAACACGCCGCCACTAGTATCAACGCACGGACGCAGTTTCGCCCCAATGGCGGCTTCTTCTTGAATCACGATGCTATTTGCGAAGGTTTCGACATTTGTGCCGGCGCCCCCAGGACAAGGAGGGATGACCCACTAGTGAGATGTCTCGGAGGAATCAAACATTCTGCTTGGCTTTTTAGCAAGAAGCTAAACAGCGTAGAGGACATGGACAAGTATTTCGCATTGCAAGAGGAACGTTGCATCAGGCGCGCGAAATAGAAGAACGGTGTATCGCTTCCGTCAGTGGACGTGTAACTCAGAGCCTTCTCGGTTGTGTAAAGCCCTCTTTTCGTTTCGCTAGAGCTAATAGGATGCTATGATACAATGTCTGCTAGTAATATGATGGCGCCGCTGAACTAGGTCTGTAGCTGTCCTTACAAGAGCTGTCAGCCTAGTAGAAGAGACAGTAAGTAGGATGGTGGTGGTAGGCAGCGGTACTACAGTACCAATCTCATGCCAGTACTGTACACTGGACTGTCCGAGCTTCTAATAACGCGCGCGACATTATCTGTGTCTCATTTTGTGAAAGTTTCGGCGAAGTGCAGTCTAGCAGTACAGAATTCGATTGTATTCCAAAGTACTACCACCTACTGAACACCCAAAGTATAAAAGCGGACGGCGGGAGTGACGGCGGCTATGATCTGCGAAAGAAAAGGAAGAGGGTTAAGATTTCTTGCAAGAAAGCAAGCACTATCCAACCGTCGTGGGGACGTTGGAGCTCGCAAACTTCGGGGTTGCGAGGGTTACAGTGGGTGGGTACGTAGTACGTGATTCATCCTGGCGTGAAAAGAAGGGCACATCCCAAGGGAAACAGAGACATGCACATGCCGGGTACTGTACGCATTAGGACATGAGCAGTGGCGCATGTCCCGATAACAAGAAAGCACAGCTTCCCATTCAAATCCTACATGTACCCCGCCTCCAGGCACGTGCAAGTTAAGCCGAAAGCGAGCGGTTCTGAGTGTCATTGGTTCCTAGCTGCAATAATGTGTGGTACATACACCAAAGCTGCATGCAGGGTCGCTTCGATCTGTACATTGACGCAATGAACCTACGTGCTATGTATGATTGATGAGGTATGGTTCGTGATGGCATGAAGCAAGAATGTCGAAGCGATGTCTGTCACATTCTACTTAGCACCAAATTGTCTCGTTCTTGTCGCGTGTCGGCGGGGCTTAGATGGGATTTTAGAGATAAACGCGTAAAAAAGACAAAAATGGTGAGCGACGTCTCAAAATAAATGTGATTGAAAGCCACATGTACATGCAGTTTGAGATGACATTTTGTTCGCAAAAACGTCGACTCAAGATCCTTGCCGCATGGATGAGGACACAAGATTGATTGATTCATTCATCTTCAGCAACACAAACAAACAATCTTCAGCAACACAAACAAACAATGAATGTCAACAACGTTTCCCCTACTGAATCAAGG
>JAVCKV010313710.1:0-14118 GCA_032274145.1 Herpochondria borealis
CAAGGAATACAACTACGTTGTTTCCGACACAGGAATATTGATCCAAAGCGCCTGTATACTTCAATTGAAATGAACAATACGTTTTATGCACTGCTAAGTCACGTATTTCTTAACTCCCAATAACTTTGGTCCCGGTATAAAACACGGATAAAGGCATGCCTACATTTTCTTGCATTTCCTCTTTCACGTTTCCTTACAGCCATGCGTCAAACTTCAAACTTCAAACTCGAACGTTGTTGTTCCATTTGCATTAAGTACCGAGAGAGGGATATTTGGATTGTCCGTTGTTGAAGAATCCAAAAATTCCTACATGGATATGCTGGCAATCCACAAAATATATATTATGAGACTCGAGAAGACCGTAGAATATATAAATTTCAGTTAATGTTCATCTCGCCTAATGGTTCTAAATGATATTTCACTAGTGTCTACTACTGTGGCTGCGGTAATTACTGTGATACGACGGGGCCTTCGCAGCAATAATAGGTGATACACAGCACATCGTATAGTGCATATCACACTGCTATGGCGCACTTTTTACATTTCTGCGCTCTGCAATTCTTCTAGAGGACTCCGTCAAAAGGTTATGAGTGCGGACTTTTAAAATTGTTGCGTTATAAGCTAGGGTTGCTCATTATCGCATTCGCCAGCTCCTCTTTAGACCTGGCGCGAATGCAGACTTCTACGTTTCGTGTAGCCGCTTTGTGATAATTGACCTGGCTTTGAGCGCCACTCGCACAGAGGGAACAGCTCTTCGGGCGTGTCAGTCCTCCGGCCGTTGAAGTCGCAGTCGCGCACCTTTGTCTTCAAGGCACCAAACATTCCACTCTTGCGGGTTTACACGTCAAATTTCTCTTAGATAAGGCGGAAGGCTTCCTTTGTATCGAGCTCCAAGTTGTGCATGAGTATTTTCATGCAATCGACCAGCATGTTGAACCAGAAGACGCCCGGTTTGGAGCTCCATCAAGTCATTTCCCCATTTTCTCTGGGTGTGGGACAATAATTTCATATTTATTCGATCCCGTTCGACACGACTTGATCAGCCTGCTGAAACTGTTAATTTGGTGCTAAAATATTTCAATGCACACCGCAAAAATCATGGATTCCCAGCAGGCGACGAGACGCAGTGCGTCATCTCCCAGCTCTATCGGGAAACATATCGAAGCCTCGACCATTTCTCTCGCCACTTCGCGCGAGAGCACGCATTAGTGCTCAGAAACGTTCCGCAAAACCTCATACAGCAACAAGTCTGACTTTAGCCTGCAGTAAAAACAGCCTATCTGACAAATGCTGGTGAGACGGCCAGGTAGCTAAATGGGATTACTGTATTTAAGGGATTTAGTTCCGTTCCGGCTGACTATTTCCTAAATCTACTCCCTGGGTCTAATCCATACTAGCCCGTCTCGTCACTCATACCCATCTACACAGTAGCTGGCTTAGAACATTGTGGTATGAAAGGCATAAGAAATTACATCTCTTTACATAGTGTCTACCCCTACTAAATTAGTTCTACTCTATCTAAAGTTCAGTAGGTTGGGTTACACGTTGGCTCGTTTCGCGCTTTTTTATGCAAGCGCATTGTAGCGCTCATTATGATCGTCTGAATAAACAAAAACCTTCTCTGGAACTTTTTCCTGCGCGAGCGGAAGCGCCGCGTTCCGGTTATACCATCTACAGCCGTCTTCCGCGCCCCGGTTGTGTCTAGTAAGCTGCACAACCGGATTTCTGGACCTTCTCACAACTCCAGCGTGCGTTGCCTACCCGGTCCTCCGTCCTCCCGTCACAGTCGCCTGGAGCGCTATTGTGCTCTTCCCCTTCGTGTGATTCCCTTCCTGAGCTAAAGCACCGCGTCCCGGTATTCCCTCGTCTCCTTTGTCACTCCACGCCATCGAGTGCGTCTCATTAGTCCTGTTAATCCCCCTTAAGCCCATGACACGCGTGCTGGGCGCGACTTCTCATACATTTGTACCCGGGAGCAGTGATACCGTCGTCCCTTTACCCTTTTAGCCAGCGAGCGCGACCTTCCTTCCCTCTACCACTGCCCTACCGCCCATGGCTCAGTACCAGAGAGAGATATGTATACTTTGTTACCTCAAAGAGTGCCTGGCGCTTTTTTTGACCTCTACAGTCAGCCAGATACTCTTTTAAAGTATATGTGACCCTTACCTCTAGTAGGTACAGTCCTAAAAATCCCACTAGGCCACTTTTGCGGGATATACTGCTACCTTATCGAACTACAGTGCTCTAGTAGCCCAACTATTGTACACATACTCCTTAGTTGGTGTGTGTGATACGAAATAGCCCGGCCGAGTTCTGTTGGAAATTTAGCTCATTCAACGAACTCAGCGCTCACTCTTTCCACGCCTGGACAATCAAACGCTCATGAATCAAGGCGGATCATTATGAAATCCAAACTGTCACCCACATTCGTCCACAGGAACAATTGGAAAAGAAAAGCCCCTTCTTTCGCCAAAATGCCCTGTACCATGTAGCTGAGGTTAAACTCCGCGCGAAATACCAGCAGCTCATCTGTGCCTGTGATATTCTCCTCCCTTGTCCAGAATCTTTGAGGAATCTGTTTGCTGCGCTCCCGACAGGGAGCTCATGACTGATTCTACATGCGTAATATAGTGTCTGCCTACAAAAGGATTTGCTCGCGTATCTGCGTCGCGTAAAAATTGGGCACCGCAGCACAAAGCTGCGATTCTGCAGCACCGTGGAGAGCTTGCAGCAGGCGGCGCTTAGAATTCTGCTCCGATACACAGCACATCCGTTTCTGTCGAAACGTTTCTTACAATCTGAGGCGTTGCTTATCGACTGGGTAAATGGTAGGACTGTATTTTTGAATGAATGACTAGAGCCAAAATTCAGGTGACTATGAAGTAATGACTAGCGAAGTAGTGACTAGTCACAAAAATTTAGTCGCTGACTTGTCCGTCAAAAATTTTACTGAAACTACCACCCAAGAAGTACCAAAACTAATAAAAAAACAAGAAATTTTTAATGTTTTAAATTATTTGTGACTTACAGTGATGTACAGTAGCTAGACAGACGAGATTACTACAGTTCATCCGTTGAGAGTCCATCAAGTGACAACAAATCATTGTCTGTCAGCGGGAGCTCGACAATATTTCCGACAATTCCGGGCTCTGCTGAACACTGCAAGCTCCGTGACGAAGCGCGGTCCCGACCATTGCGTAAGGCTTACGCGAAAGAGCTTGCCTCAACCATCGCTGATAGCATCAAACAGAGGTTGGGTAAAATCTGGAAACTAGTATATGAAGCGTTGGTAATGTGGCGCCCGGATGTAAACGAGGACAGAGAGCCGTTTCAGGATATTCGCGAACCTCGCGGGGCACTTTTGTTCCACATTGCATTTATCCTCCATGTGAATGAGTGGAAACTGGAGTATCTGGACTGCGAAAAATCTGTGACGGAAGTTTACTAAAAATCCCTACACCGCGCAGTCGCACGTGAAGCTTTCGAGCTAAAACGTGCTGAAATGTTCACTAAAGAGCAGTTTGAGGCACTGTTTAGCATTTTCCACCAAAAAATGGGCAGTGACCTCAAGAAAACCGGCCGACGTCAACCACACTACGCGGTACAGTATTGGAAATCATGCAACGCAATCGTTTCAATCGAGAGCCCGCTCCCCTTCAATACGATTGTTCGCGCCACACTGTCTTCGCAGGCATCATCGGCGAGTGCAGAACGCTTTTCAATGACTTGGGGCGCTTACAAGGTCGCCAACGGTAGTCATTGTTAAGCAGTACACTTGAAATGACTGAAATGATCCGGGTGTACACGCATTTAGTGCTTGAGGACAATCGGCTGCCTCAAACAGGTGTACTGCACCCTAAAGGTGCTGCATTTAGGCGTATGGTAGCATCTGTTGCCAACGAAGTAGTCAAAGACAAACAGTAGTTACTTGTTTCATTAGTGACTATAAGTGAATGACTACAGTAAAAACATGGTGACTAAATGACTAGAGAACTAACTAGTCATTCATTCACAAATACGCCTCTGGTAAATGGACAATGTTTCTGTAGAAAATTCTGCCATGATATATTCCAGAAAACTGGCATGGCTTCGGCCATATTTCCAAGTGTTGTCTAGAAGTCTGTGGAACTTGTCCTTTTATTTATCTTCGAGACCATCTCGTAAAACAAAGAGCTCACTATATCTAACCGGTCCCTTCCCCAGGCGGAAAAGGTAGGATCCAGGAGGATCCCTGCTTTCCCACCTAACTGAAGAGACAGCAGGACGGTCCAATGTCAAGTAGGAGGTCCCGAATCATGAGGAAACTAGGGCAAAGTTCCCTTTTAATCGTCAGGTCAACTTAGTTGAACATAGGACTTAAAAGATGCACCCGTTACCGGGTAAGCTGAAAGTTCAAAACGGCAGATGACAGCACAAAAAAGTGGGTTCAACAATTTTTACTATCCTATTTAAAGTTCATCAGTTGTGACGATGTGCAGCAGGAGGTCGAGCAGCGCGTAGTCTGCAACGATTTCAAGTCCAAAAAGGCGGTGTAGAGCGTTGCGCAGCTCCGCGCGTGACGTCATCGGACAGGATATCGGGCTGAGTATGTGTGCCACGGCGACAATCGGCGACCTTTTCAGGTGGATGAAGTGCGCAATATCACTGAAAAGGTTGTACCCTATGTACAGCTCAGTGTGCGCGGCGGTAATTCCCTGCAAAGGCTTACGAAAATCGACTAGACTAACGGTGACGCTTTCATCAACAGAATGCGGGCAGCGTTGATCTCGGCGCCTTTCGAGTAGACTAGCGCGACTTCGTAGAACGGGTTGTGCTCGCACGGAACGAGAAGGTGTGTCTCGAGCGAGAGGAGCGTGGCCGAAAATCGGGCACCTAAGCGTAGGATTCTTTCCGGTTGTCGGAAAATGCACCGAGGCGTAGGATTCTTCCCGTTTGTCAGGAAATGCAGTGATTAGGGACGCGGCTGAGTCTTTTGTTGCTGGGGTCTTCGACTTTGATATTTTTAAAAAGTAATGCAAAGAGTTTAATATGAGTGAAAGCACGATGCCTAAAGAGCTGCTGGCCGGCGAAAGTGCTGTACATGACCAAGACTTGTGCTTGCAGTCACGAACTGTGCCGGATTGCGTCATGGCAAGTACAATTACAAATTAATTGTGGGATGCGCGTTATGAGATTTAAACTGCGGGATGGTCGGCGCAGGGTAATCGCGAACTGGCTAGAATGATCTGCGCGCAGGCGAGTTGATGGGTAGCTTAGTGCCCACCTTTCGAAAGATGTCTCCATATTTAGCGGAAAGACTGAGAATATGATAAATTTTGGGCACAGCAAGTGTGCAAGTAGTTGAAACCGAATTCAGACAGAAAAATAACCTGTCGTAAGCGTGTCGAAAACTAACTTCCGTACATTCTCATCACCACAAAGATTTCGTGTGATCATTTAAATCACCGATACTGCGTGTGGTAGAGGTTAAGGGTAACATATGACTATAATGAGGCCACCGGCACGGAACTCGGCGGAAAATTGCTCCTGCACAAGTTGTCTTCACAATATGCAGCCAGTAAACAAATTGGGAGAGTAAAACCACACATATCACACTAATTTTATATTTCAGTCAATTCTTTGGCCCCATCATCATCAACATACCCGTAAAGGGCAAAAGAATAGTGGAGGAAGGAATACCCGAACGGAATGTTGAGCAAAGAAAGATGCACATCGATCAAAGACGTGAAAAATGGACGTAAAAGCGTTGAATTGCATAGAAGCATTCGGACGACCTCAGCTCCGTGCACTTCAGGCGTTCCCCATCGGTCTAGCGATATATCGCGCAGTCAATCACGCTCTATAGTTTAATAGAGAGCTCCCAACCAGTTGCGCTATGAATTTCCGTCGGCCCCACTGTCGGCCCCTCACACTCAGAAGCGCCGTGTCTCTCGAACGACTATTATGCCCTTTGCATTTTCAAGATCACTGCGCCATTGCGGTCTGCACAGCGCTTTAGGTCCCGTTAATGCAATTAGTGTGGTTCGTTATCGTTACTTGGACCACTTTCCAAATTCTAGTCAAGTTTCGCTTGAAGTCTGGCACGAGATGTTTAAACAAGAGCCAATCGGAACATGGCTGTACATCAACCGCAAAGAAGTACATGAGGGTGGCAATGGCATTGAGGAGATGCACGCGCATCAAACCGGTACGTGAAACGGTAATCCTTACCATGGCTTACTACAATGTACGACGAGAATTAACCGGAGTGACAAGTCACAGACATTTCCGTCTTTGTGGCATTCCTTTTTTCCGAAACGTACAAGATAAATAATGAGACGTCATTCTTCCTTTCTTTCATATCAGTTTCTGTTCAAGTAATTTCCCGCAACGTATTTGGAGAAACCATTGTGAAAACTCCGATAAAGTACGGTCACGGCCAGCTTGCATGTGATTTCTGCGGCTGCTCTATTTTAGGTCGCAGAATATTGCACACCTTAGTATTTCTTTTCCATCCCTGAATGTCCTGTACTGCTTATTATACCGATAGGGACTTCAAACCGAAAACATCTGGAGTCAAGGAATATCCTTACAAAGCAAAAATAAACGTATTTCGTTTTATCGTACATTGTATCATAGCTCCGGTTTACCATGCACTTTTCCCAACATACATTGCATGCATTTTCAAACAACTTGTTAAACCCTCATTATGACCGAAATGTACAAGGTTCGAATTTTCCAGTTCTCGAAGAGACTTCTGGCCACGCTATCTGCCAAATCAGACTCAAAGCTGTCTTCTCCGTCAGTGGTTGTTAATTACGCTCAAATCAGGACGTCTGGGTTCTTACATGAATTCCGAGAAGTTTGATTAGCAAAAAGGTCGCGATAAGTATCCTATTCACTTAGACCAACGAAACGAGGCTCTATGTCCTTTGGTCCATGATAGGTAAACCTGTGAACATTTTGGAGAAACAAAATTCCCGGTTCCACTAGACGTACACCTCATCCAAGATAACGAGGATGGTCGAACTCGTGCCGCTCCGTTACCATGGCTTTTATTAAGAAATATCCAAGTACATCAACGAGATAGCGGACTTGCTTTAACAGCTGAAATACATGGGAGCAAAGGTAGGTAAGGCACTTGCGTTCGGGACACTACTTGCGTGTATCGATTTGGAGGAACTGTGATACATCGTTTTTTCGCGATCGAGACGCTCACCTGGAAGCGTATCAATTGTGACGGCGTGGCAGAGCGTCTAATAGAGTAATAGCGTAGCATCCGTACGTGTAGTCAAGTGCAGGCCAAGGTCGCAAAATCAGAAAGGCCACGGACTGTCTGCGGCTACTGTAAATGACCGGGCACAATTAGGGCAAGTTATGGATTAACACTGATAATTCAGAAAAAAGCCTAAAAGCCTTCAAAGACAACGGTAGAATGACACACCATAAGAAGGATAAGAATTCTTTCGGAGAGAAGGGCAGGCGCGGCATTGAAATTGCCGCAATGGCCAGCACCTCCAAGGCCTGTACTTCTGAAGACTTTATGATGACCGACTCCGGCAGGTCGTCGAACATTACCTCATTTGAACAAAAGGTTTCGAACATCGAGGAGTGCGATGTCAACATAATCCTTGGTGTCGATTAAACCTTACAGTCAGTCAACCAGGGTACGAGACGCGTCCAGTGGCATGGTAAAGACGAACCGATTTTTTCACTCTCTCAGACACACTGGTCGCTTTGGAAGCCTCACCAAGCCTCCTATCTGTATCAGCCTTCGCCGAAAAGGGCATAGGTGTGCTTTTATTTTTTATTCGTGCGTTCACATTCAATATTAACGACTCCAACGATATCATTGGGGTTGCCAATCAAGGACCGGAAGGACGTTTCTATATTTCCGACAAAGTGGATTCTTACGTCGAAGACCAGGGTGATACAGGAAAAAACGGTCTGTGATGGTCGTGGCGGAACCATTCGTCCAAGAGAAAGTAACGACAATTAGATCCTAAGCGGATGAGGTCGGAGGTTCTGCACGATCTTATGTTGAAGTTTATTCCAATGGGGCGAGTAATTGTTAAATTATTCTTGTGAGGTCGATGTATAGTCCGACCCAAAAAACCGGTACGTTCGGTTCTGACCAAAAAATAGCTTCCTCTGTTGAGGAAGGCTCTTCATAAAGTGAAACCGATATTCCGGGTTCCCAGAAGATCGCCAAAGTTGTAGCGACTTTCCAGAGCAGACTTGGAAATGGGCTATGTAAGGCTGCGATAAAGACTCAAGCACGTGCCGGTGTTCTGCCAGAAGCAGTGATGAACATGGTTGTCGACTGTGAGCTTTGCGTGAGAGGGAACTTTAGAAAGTCCAACAGGGGCAGTCTGACCAAGAAACGCACGGTCGGGCATCTACCTGCATGCGGACACGAAAGGAAAGATTCCACAAATGCCCATCAACAGATACAACAACTTCATCACCAAAGTTGATGAGTTCTCCCATCTCTTTTTCACCCAACCGATCAAATTAAAGGGTGAAGCCTCAGGCGTTGGGTATAATCAAGTCCGGTTGTTTGTTTATCAGGTTCTTCCGTTCGTTCTTTTTAAACCGACAACGGCACGAAGTTCGAGAAGGCAATCAATACCCTCCCGAAAAGGGGCGTCGACACGAGCACTACAATTACCAACACAGCTGCCTAAAAAGGCCTCGCCGAACGTTACCACGGTGTGTTGATTTAGGAAGCGAGAACTGTATTAACCAACGCCAAACTTCCCGAGTCGTACTAGGACTATGCCCTCGCGCATGTGACGATAAGCAATATAATGCATCCACGCTTTACGAGGAAGGCAATACCGTACGTTCCGTTCCACAGTCATCTATATACAGACCCTCATCACGTCCGTCCGTTCGTTAGTCGTACTTTTTACGGCCCTGTCCGAGATAGGCTGACAATCTTGGAACACTGCCTGAAAGGTCTTTTATGGGACACGCCGGCGTCGCGGTTTACAAGGTTTTGGCCATAACCTATATAGTTAATACGAAAAATTAGAAATGCCTGGAGGAGGATTTATTGGGTCCTCGGTCCATAAGTATGGTTCAAGAAAAAGGTTAAGGCAGGCAGAGATGTCGACATTTCGTTTTCTGAAAGTAAAGAGGACGATGGTGGCAGCTTTTACCTTGATGAACCAGCCAATCCGCTCATTTTAGTCCTGCCTAACAGAGCAGGCTCTGAAACTTGGACGATGAAGGAGGTTCTGATTTGACCACGAGTCAGGAGGATGGATCGACCATAAAAGTGTACGTTCCAGATCAAGAAAATGATGACGATGGGGACGACGTAAAATGTGACGATGTTGGAGGTTAACTGCCCTCACGCCATTCAAAAAATACATCCGTAACGTTCCTCCAGTACAGTAAAGTTAGTTGGCCGTGTCCTCCTATATCTCACTGAAACACGATAATCCGTGCGCGAGGCTCTGAAGTCACTGTGGTGCGGCGTGGTAGCTCCCTTCCATCGCGTGCAAAAAAGGGGACAGAGTGGTAGAGCAGAATGCGGGGGGAATGCTGGCGCAAACAGGGACGCAGGACTCTTGTGTATGAACGGGTTGCGTCCTTCAGCGTGGTGCGCGTCCACTCTGAATTGGGAAACCCCCCAAAAAGAATAAAAAGAAAGAGAAGAAAGAAGAAAAAAGGAGGTTAAAAACGCGGGAAAAGGCTTTACTTGGGGTTAGCGCAGACGTGCTACCAAGGTAATTCTAGGTGCCTTCTTGATGTTCGTTATTTCCAACCCCGGCGCGACCCAGGCAGATTAGGTAGCTGCTTGGGCCACGCCCTAGGCGGAGCTTGTGGCCAAAAAGGGGCCCAAGGGGCAAAAAACCCTACAACTAACTACACAGAGAAAATAAAGAAGATAGCCTTACAATAGATTTCTTAACCAGGAAGACCTCGATAGTAAAAACATCCCTTTGCACAACCAAATATTATGAACCCACCATCCATCAGCAAATCCACCCGGCCCGGCAAATTAGGAAACGTAGTACGCAGAGTAGTAGAGTGGCGAAGTAGCCGGACCACACACGGCTTACTGTACGCCGTGACACCTGCGCCGCCAAGTGGCGAAGTGGCGGAGTGGTGCTGCAGTTCGCAGTGCCGTGGGTGGTTCAAACATGTAAGATTCCGCCGTCGACGGTGCGTGGGCCCTTATGCCCGTACTAAAGACATATCCCAATAGGCAAGCGCCCGAAACTTGGCAAAAAAGACAAACGATTGCCCAACCAGGAATGTTATGAAGATCCTTAAATATCACGAGATTGATAATGAACAGTTTCTGTTGCAATAGGAGGCCCATGTGCCGACTTGGGTCGCTCGCCATGATATACCAGAAGAAAGCGTGTATCGTTACCTAGAAAGTTTTTAATGGAATCCTGTATTGGTTACTGTCGCCAAAGATCCACCTGATCCCTACTTAAACGCACCACCCTTTTTACAATCTTCACATTCGCGTCCCGCTCGCTTGCCTCACCGCGCCTGCTCTCCCACACTTTCTCGTTGGCAAATGCACCTCTTTCATACCGTTTTCACCGCGTTTTCGGAACTTGAACTGGGCGCGGAAGGCGTAATCTCTACGCTGCGTGTTTGTCTTTTGACAATCATCAAGCATCATCTAGTCCAGTTATAAGGGCGAGTTAAGGACATCATAAAGCATCAAGCATCGTGTCACCCAGTAATCTGCACGAGAAGAGGGCAAACATTTAGAAGCAAAGGTATCAATCATCCGCTTGCGAAGTTACCTGCACGAGTAGAGGACGGTCTTGGAAAATCAAAGTAATCAATCATTATTCATCAAGAGAAAACAGAAGAAACGTTGAGAATCAGGCATCTTCTCGTACAGTAATTTGCGCAAGTCATAATTCATCCAAACGATGAAGCACCACGCTCGTAGTCCAAGTGTTGCCCAATAAGACAACTTAAGTCCGAAGGCCTTCGTCTTCGCCCAACGTCGCACCACAACCAGGTCTCACCAACTCGAAAGAGAAGCTCGAACGGCCGCAACGGCCTTCTCGGTCGATGGGGGTAGACGCTATAAGAAGGTTTAATTGAATGACAAACCTAGCCTTACGGCTTCCAGCGTGAATAACAGGTGTCGTTCGGTGGTGTCTGTTTCAAGAAAAGCGGCATCAGCAAGGAGCGAAACGTTTAAACGAAAGCTAATCACGCACGAGTAGTGCGCAGAAACTGCACGCTTTAAAAGCCATTCGTCAGCGTGTCACGCAGAAATTGCACCACTAATGGGCACAATTGTTGAAAGGAGGGGTTTTCCGAGGCCACCGCGGGGGAGCAGATAATGAGCGTCTCTAACCCTATCCCCACGCGCCACGTTTGCGTGTTGTAAAAAGGTTATGTCTTCAAATTCATCGGCTCGCGAAGTCGGCTGCCCGGAAACGGCAGGCAGCGGGGAATAATCGCAAAGAGGTGCAAAGAAGTTATATTAGGGGTATTCATGGATCTTTGAAGGACGAGGTGGAACAGAACGATAGGAATGATGTGAAAAATGAAGTGGGATGTGGAGTGCGTGGGTGTGAGGACGAGATTGCACTGTAAGTCACTACTTGCATAATCTCGAGGTAATTAATGCCTGCTCGTCGGCGCAACGTCCGCCAGCGCGGCTTAACTATTCGCGTTTTCCCATATGGTTCACCTCCCGACTTGCGCGTGCAGCGGGTCACCGCAGGACTCTAGAGACCATTCAACCAGAAATCTAAATTTTCCGACGGTCGGAATCGTCCTCACCATCGGTAGCAAAACGAGATGGCCAAACAAGTGTGCAGCTGTTCGAAAAAGCCCCCGCACAGATGGGCGAGTCGCTAAGAAAAAGCCATATCGGCGGGGAACGGTTAGTTTCATTTGTGCAAAAGTGAGGGGCAGAAGCCAAGTCGGCCTGGACAGACCAAGCATCGGGAGACAAGTGGGTAGAAGTCAAGTAAGCGCGCTGCGCCCAGTTTTCACCCGCGCTATCAACGGGGGCAAACCCCACCGCCTCACCATTGGTGCAGTAACATTGACTGCACTCCTCCCCTTGTTGTTTTGAGCACCAGAACCAGCCTTGTCTGCCGACGGTCGGACAGCGCCCGACTGAAGCGCCAAGTGGAGGCTTGATTAATGAATTACTCTTCACATTTATGAACGGTGACCGGAGGTCTAAGCGATTTGAGTAAGTGGCACAGAACCTGTGCAAAGTGATGCGCATAGTGATCAATTGAAAGATAATCACACGAAGCCCTCGGACGATATGGTCGCACTATTATCTTTGCGACTCTCGTCAATGGCGCCGAGCTGCCGAGTAAGTTGTGCACCATCTGCGCAAATTTCTGTTTGAGAAATTTTTACTGAGCATCTAAATAGGGGATGGTCGCTTGTCTAAGACTAACCAGCCGCCTAGATCCTTGAAAATGGGGTCGCGCAGCTACTGTGCGACGCAGCCAGAGCCGAAAGGTTGACTGGACCCGAACGACGGCGCGTATTTGCGGAAGAAAACCAAGATAGCCGAGTAATTCGGGCAGTTTCTGCGCGACGAAGGATACCGCCCTATCCTGAGGGCTCGTGGTAACCCAAGAGGCGTAAAAGCGCGGCGAAACTGACCAGAGGCAAGGATAGTGCGCCGTGCAAGGCAATTCGACGGTCTTACAGTAATGTATGGTCACGCAAAAATGCCGGCCATGCACCCGGCTCCATGGAACTGTGTTCGCGCAGTTACTGCGCGACGCAGCCAGGGCGGGTAGGTGGGCTTAAATAGTACGAAATAGCCCTTGCCCGGGCAAACGAAGATTTTGGAATGATTCTCGCAACAATTTTACGACAAAGAAGACTGCGGGATAAAGTTGGTCAGTTCCTGCGCAACTTGACAGCTTTCAAGCATCCGACAAAAAAGAAGGGATAATATCGGTCAAGTCTAGACAGTCGCCTTGCTACTGTGCGACGTAACAAGCAATTCCGGTGGACCCAACGCACAGAAAAAGGGTCTTGCAGCTACTTCGCTAGGCGGCGGTGGTGCCAACCAGGAGCACAGGTGTAGGATAAGAAAACCGAGGTGTGAGACGCTGGGCGTCGCGCACCAGCAATGAACGTGACTCAAGGATGAATCCTTTGTGGCAAAGACAGATGAAAAATTTGCCCAGTTACTGCACGACAAGAAGGCGGATCTGTGTCTGCGCGATCAAGAATATCGTGACGCGGAGATTGATAAGAATGAGATTCTGCCCGGGATCAGTGACTGGCACGGCCAAGGTAACGCAAATGCAACGTGAAATACTAGCGCCCGCCCCCAGGCCATGAAAGCCACCGCATTAGCTGCCCATAAAAGTAGATTTAATGCGACCAAGCCCGTTTTAGGAATTCGTGCAGTCTCTGAACGACGAAGGGGCTTACCAAAAACGCCCAAGAAAGAAAAGATAGCATAGGAAAATCACGTTTAGCAACACCTACGCAACAAAAATCCGATTATATAACAAGATGAAAGTGAATACTGAGTAGAATATTCAGATCCGACGGGGTATGCAGACCAGCTGTATTCCTGTCGGTAGCTCGCCCGAAGCAGCACAGAAGAGGGTGGAGAGTGGTATACATAGAACGGAGGGGAAGTTAGTGGCGATAAAGGGGACAGTTTGCACGTGTAGCAGGGCGTAGTTTCACCGCCTCTGCGTTTTGTGCGTCTACGCAGCGTTTGTACAGACCAAACCCCAAACAAGAGGTAAAGGAGGGAAAGAAAGGGAAAAAAGAAAACAAGACGGGGAAAAAGGCTTTACTTGCAGGGTGGACTTCTGTATCACCGTTGATGCTATCTCCGACCCTAAATTTGCGCCGCCCCGCAAGATTATGTAGCGGCTAGGCGAGGGCCGAAGGCGGGGCTGATGGCCAAGAAAGGCCTGAGGGAAAAACAGTAAAAATAACTACACTGAGTGCCACTGGCACTTAAAGTATCTTCCTTAATTCCGAGTGTACTTACATAGACCCCCTCAGATAGGTTAGTGTACCCTAACTTTGAGCCTAACATACAACCGTAGCATCCAATAAACGAACCACCCGACCCGACCAATCCGCAGCCACGATACTCCAGAGTAGTAGAGTAGCGAAGTGGAAGAGTCCTGACAGTAA
>JAVCKV010313820.1:0-14114 GCA_032274145.1 Herpochondria borealis
GGCAGGTGAAGCGACTCCTGAGTCACCCATGGGATACGTTGGATGCCCGTCGGGGTACAAGGCGGTCATCCGGTGGACTTCAGAGGTATGAAGCGACATGGCTGCCTGAGCCCTGAAGAACGACGTCTTCAATGTAACCCACCTCTCTGACCGCGTCTGAGCAAAACCCGACTCGCAAAGCCTGAAGAGCCGTCGTCTCGATCCCGTAACCCTCCTCGTTCATGACCTTCCTGTCTTCAAGAAACTGTTGAGCCCGACGGGTCCCCGTCAAATGACTGGAGGTCAGGCTTTTGAAACAAACGAGGGCCTGTTCGTACTCCTCCTTCGTTGACCGATGTGTCACGCGCAAGTTCGGAATGACCGGCTCGAACTGATTATCCTTGCCTTGGTATACGACACTCGTCTCAGGGATATAAAACGGTTCGCCAGTCTCGAAGTTGTAGGAGACACAGCCCGACTGAATATTCCATACTCCTGATCCCGGCACAATGTTAAAAAGCCCATCAAAGGGTCAAACCCGCTCGATTCGAGGAAATAGATCGTTTGGACTTCTGCGAGAGTCGCAAACACAGCCTTTGAGAGACGAAACAGCCGGGTTTGAAAGCCTGCATAGTCAGGACCTTGACGTTATTCAGGGCCTTGACAGACATATTATCCTTCCGCAGCCGCTTAGACATGGGACAGAACGAAGTTCTAGACTCACTCACCGACAAACATGAGGTCCAACGCGGATCTCACGGGACTACCGACTGCATGAGACTGACGAAGCCCTTCAAAGTACGCCGCCAAGAACAGAGTCGGGACGGCCAGGTGCCGCGAGGATTCAGACGTCCAATTGGCCGGCAAGGGCCAGTATGGGCGGTTCCGGTCCCGATGGATTGAATCGTGGTAGTCCATCAGGTTCCATCCATACGCGCAGTCTGGAGAGAAGAATCTACTTGACCGGTCGGTCCTTGGAGACGCAGAGCGCACCTGCTTTTACGTCCACAGGTCGGCGACCCAATACTCGCGGTTGAGTAAATGTAGACTCTCAAGACGACCGGGGAACACGCACCGAAGATGGAAGGGTAAGACAAGGACCGTCTGAGTAGGCTCGCTGCCTTGCAAGACCCAACACAGCCTCATCCGCAGTGCCTTAGTATAGGTCACCTCTTCGCGACAGCGGATGTACGGGCTGTCGAAAACGACTACGGATTCGATCATGAAATGGTGGCCAGCAGCCATGCGGCCGCCCGTGTGCTGCCACCCCTTCCTACAACAAGACTGATCAGACGCGTAGAGTAATCCTGTCTGTTTTACTTGAGTCGAGTCGTACGCCCGGATGCTCGAGAATCGCGCGGCGTCCAAAATCTGGGCATCATCCGGGTCCTCAAGGTCGAGGTACTCCTGGAGCGGGTACGGCGGCTGCTCATAGACGCGGCTCCCCTCTCCGGAAGACTGATCAGGCAAAGGCGCGGGGCTAGAGATCCGCGGGAGTTCCACACGACTCCGCAGTCCTGGCCAGCCGCAATCAGCGCAGTATATGTACCTCTCCCCGGAATACCAACCTCGAACCCCGAGTCCGCGTCGCTCTCGACAGCCCAGTCCCAACTCGACTCATGAGACATCCGGGAAACATTCGTGGGAGTCCCCGTCAGTTAGTACCGCTGCCAACCGACGGCCCTGCCACGTCTAACACAAAGTGGACCAAAGGCCCATCAGTCGAAGTGACCGCCTCTTGATGACTGGACGGCCCCTTGGCCCTTCCCGCCTGGATGGCCGAGAAACCAAAATGAGTCTCGGGAGCCCGTCGCGAAGTCCTTCTCGCCGAGCGACCCCGTTTTGCCCGTCTGCAGTGGCGGCCGGACGCGTTTTTCCCACCATTGTTCAAAAGTCCTTTAAGTCTAAATAGTCTGGGGTTCTCGCAATGAACCAAACGAGTCTTCTCAGGCCTGGTCCTTCTCTTTCTCTAGACGGAAAGAACGAGCGGAAACGACTAGCCAGGCATAGAATCGGCTGGGGAGACGGATCGGTCAACCGACGACTCGAAAGGCACTAAAAGGCGAGGGGGAGCGACTCTCTGGTTCGATCGACTGAAAAGGCAAAAGGGAGACGACTCAATTCTGACGGTCGACTTAGCAGGCGTTGCGGTGACGGCTACACGGCGCGTCAACGCACCCAGGGACACGCCGGATCAAGCGATCAAAATCCCTCCATCTGACGCGACTCTTTAGACTTTCGCGAGAGACGCTCGCCCTATCTGACGTGTGCTCATGCGAGATTTCACCTCACCCTAAGAAAGGGGGTGTAATACAGTGGCCTGCCCGGCTACTGTACTTATTTCTTGTCTGGTGAGTTGAACCTTGTTGGATGAATAGCGGCCCGTGACTTTTGTGGTATAGATCTGGTTCACTTTTTTACTCCCTGGTGTAATCGGCTGTAGTCCACGAGGCATGTAAAGTGGATGGGATCAGCTCCCCCTCTGTACCCTGACTACTGGAGTCGAATGCAAGCCCGCTTAGCTCCCCTTGGTTAGTGCGCCCCCTCTATTTCGTGTTTGTCTTACAGTATGAGATGCTTACCGTGCTAGATATTTTGACTCTGGATAGTCATATAAACTGAGAACCGCTCCTCGACTCTTCTGAGTTGAGTGGCATCCGATCTTAACGGATCTAAAGTGCGATTATCCCACCCCAGTCCCTCTAGTTACGCCGATTGAGCTACCGAGACTACAACAGGCGTCCGCTACGTTCAATCGCACGACTCTGTCAGCAACTTTACCACAGGTGATTCGTAAGGGGGTGAGGGAATGTAAATGTTCTATTTCTTTGAGCTATTCGGGAGTGAGTGGGTTGGGGAGGGGGGTGGCCGGTTGTGGAAAATGTTGATAAATACGAAATTACCGAAATCGTCATCGGGACGGAGGTCACAAATAGTTACGCAAATAATGACCATTGTTTGTGTCACCTAAAAACGTTCTGCAAATTAGTACAGAAGTAGCATTTCTGGAAGGAAAATTGTTGAAAACTGCAATGTAAACTGGTATGCGGGCGACCAAGTGAAGAAATAATTGATTTGGAGCATAAAATCGGGGAGCGAAATGGAATGGGGGTTATTAAGGATGTGGAATTTTCGCGATAGCAGTGGACCTTCGTCTTTATTTCCACAGGAGCATATGTACTCTGCACGAAAGCACGGAGGGTTGCAAGTTGGCTGCTTTAGGGACACCACAGTGCTGCAAGAATACACAGATTCACAGGATTTTATGTATAGTATAAAGTGCGAATTAAATAGGAAAATGTTATTAGAGACATTTCTGGTTTGGTGCGTTACGACGTTTGAATGGTACGGAAATAGGAAGACGAAAATGGGGGCGGCGTTTTTTACCGCCTCCTCGGGACGGAAGCCAAAAACAATGACATAACAAATGGTCATTATTTGAGTGACTATTTGTGACCTCAGCACCGAGAACGATTTCGGAATTTTTATTTCCTGGATATTAGGCGTGTGATAAATGTATTTTACGCGCTTTACCACCCCCATTCACACACACACACGCACACACGCACACACGCACCCGTCCAAGCATCGCCAAGGCGATCGTATAACGCGTTTGTAGCGTCTAGCTTTTTCTCCACAGTCGTGCATACCTGAAAAGCTGCTACGATGGCCATACGTTGATTCTGCGCCAATAAATAACCTTGAAGGGAACAAGATGGTGCCCTCTGTGAAGGCTAACTCCTGCACAGGAACGGGCGCGACGAAGTAATCTCGCGAGCGAGCTACTGCGAGGAGGACAAGGAAGTGTTATGCCGATTCCTATTCATCGCAGGAAAGTGGCGAATAATACGTCCCGTGATTTCATACGCCACCTCTGCCAAACAGTTGGAACGAGCAAGGAAAAAATCGCGACAGTGCCCGTATCCGTCTTAGTTGAAGAAGGTCCACTCTTCATCCCAGCTAAGCATCACCTGCACGCAACAGCGACAAAACATTTGACCCACCTGTGCCGACACGGGCAGGAAGAAAGGCACACATTTAATTTACAGACAACCTAGACGGACCTACGCCCGGTGCTTCAGGAAATAATAAGATTCAATCAGCTGATACCATGGAAAATCCCAAGCCTGCTTTTCCACAAGAGAAAGTAGTCAATAAGACGCTGACATGGAGCCGCAAGCCGCAGTCGGGAGTGACCCGGAGGCTTCGGAGTGTCACACATGCAAACCTCACGCCAAATTAACCATCCGCTATCATTGACGGCCGGGTGAAACAGCTGTTCTTTTTTTTAGTACGCTGAATCTTCGACCCACCGCGATATATGTTCAATCCCGCGCTTGCTGCCCGGTTCGGATGGAACGTGTGGAGCGCCCGTTTGGAACTAGCGGTTGTGTGGAATGCAAACCACACAAACAATTCCTGAACCGTAATATTTACGAGACCAGGCCCTTCACAAAGGGTGAGAGGCCGTCGTCATCGCCTGACTTAACTTGAACGGCCGCTTCTATGTGACTTCGAACATAGACTAATTCCAACTTTGCCAACCCGACGCACTTCTTCTTGTCAAAATACTGGGCAGTATGTGCCTGATTTCCTCCTCGTCTCCAACTCTCCATCATCTAGCCCGGTCAGTGATGCTTTTATCGGTTTCAAAGCTTGACTTCGTCCATGGTGTTCTCCATCGGTAATAAAGGAGCGCCAGGTAGTGAATTACTGTCTGCATCTCCTGACTTCTCGACGTCCCCATCGTCCGCATCTTCTTCGTTTTTCAAGTGCAGACGATCGAAGATATCCAACGCCATACTGCACGTGATACGGTGAATATTCCGGCCGTTATTAAAATCCTTCGGATTTAGATGGTTTATGATCATTTCTCTGATGTTTTCGGGTACGTTCAAGTTGGACCCAAGCATTTCTGCCTGCGAATTGCCCGGCTCAAATTCCGGAAATTTATTGCAGGAGCACTAACCGCAGACAAAATCGATCGTAGCACACGGGCTAGGTGGTGCAAGACCTGGATGTACTGCTTATGTCGGATAGTACTTCCTGACTGTCTCCTGCGCGGCCGCTAGTGCAGTACCCATAAAAGACAACAAGTACCGCATCGAGAGGATTAACGCATCGCCGCCACGTTCTGAGGTCTTTTCCACGATGAGCTCGTTGCGCATCGGACTTGCCAGCGGATCTGGCCATCACGTCATGTTCAACTATCAGCAGCATCTTAAACTTGGATTTTGCGAGTTTGACTAATGAAGCCGCGTTTTGTTCAAGAGCGCAAGCCTCATCGAAGAGCTTCATGACAGGGAACGCGGATTCGGGTGGTAAATCTGACCGGCCGGTAATCCAAAACATTTTCAACGTGCCCTGATCCGTTAGATTCATCTTAAACTTATGAAACGTCCAGTTCAAGACGTAACCGATAATCTCTAAGAAGGCCTGTGGCGCCTCCATACGGGACTTGTGCTGTAAATTCACAAGAAATGATAGGACCCTCATCATTGCGTACGCGGCCACATCATCTCGGCCGGGGTCCCGCTGCTTCAGGGCAATCTCCAACTTTGTTCTATACAAGAAACGAGAGTCGCCCTTTTTGTCCACAGCCTTCTGAGCCATGTCAATTTTCCTCTTTTCCACTTACATTATGTTCCCGTTCTGTTTTTTAACCAATGCTGCATATACGGCCACTCTTCATCAAGTTCGGTCCCCACATCCGACCGTAAACTGGCAAACCTTTTTTCTTTAGCTAAAAGGAGAACATGACACATTTTTCTGCGGCATGGTTGACCAGAGGAATGCCCGAAGTCCCTCAAGTTTTCGACTTTCTTGACCGCGGCCTTCACTAGGAAAGACAAAATCTCAAGGACACTAATTAATCCGGCCGGAGTCTGTACCTTCTCACTTTTCAGCATTGTCTCGATCACCTCAACAAACACACAAAGTGCGAGGCAAAACGAATTGTTGTCCCAAGAGAAGGCGACCTCGATTTCTTGTGCTTATTCCTTCATGATTCCTTCGTAAAGCACGAAATTTTTCTCTTGATTTTTCACGTCGACCTTCTCGTCGCTACGCTTTGCATCAACGTTCCGGCCGTAAATCGCATTTCTCTGCAACGTGTTCAAACCTTCCTCGATCGAACTCATGGAAATTAGCACGATATCCATTTTCTTTCACAGTACGGATAGTTGTTCCTCCACAACTTGAAAAGATTTGGAACGAAGTGACGCCTGTGACGGAGTCGAGTTTGACTCCGTCCTTTTAGCGCAAAACTTGACACCTTAAAACGGGGAATCTCTCCGACTTTTCTCCCGGGCGGACGAACCTTGTCGGGCCTCCGTCTCTTCATCTCCAATATATCCACCAGGCATTTCTGAGGGTGCTGTACGGGGTTGCCGGCTTCTCAAATTTTCCTGTCTCATTTTATTCGGCAGTACAACAGGGTCATCAGCGCCATCACTGTCCACTTCATTAGAAACCACATCCACATGTGAACCTGGCATATGCTCCTCTTCCACTTCTATTATGAGATACGGATTACTGTCGAAACTGCTCGGAACAGCCTGTGGCGGTTAAAACGTCTCGTCTAGTCCGTCATAAGCGTCTGAACCGTTCAATGCAGCGGCCGATGTAAATACCGGCGGGTTGATTTGATTGAGTTCTGAAGTTTTAGCTCGACTTTCATGTCCCGCTAGGTTTCGTCTTACATTATTCCACACTGGTGCCTGGGTGGCTCTCAGAGTCGACTCCACTGCTGCTAACAAATACTTTCTCGGGTAAGGGTTCAATACGGTTGCCAGCGTTCTTGGTTTCTTTCGATCCGGCCGGGGTGGAATTTGAAATTTTACGCTTGTTACCAGATTGCATCGTTGCGTTCCGACGAGGAGGCGCAAGAACTTTACGTTCCGTGCGCGGTGTCTGGTAAACCTTGACCTTGAAGATCTGTTTCGTTTGTGATCGACGTGCTTTTTATTGCAAAGTGACTTCATTCAGCCTGTCGCAGTTGCGATCGGACAAGTCTCGTAGTCCGCGACGACCGAATCTTAACTCCATCCCGATGCGGTATGTCCAGGACGTCCGTGCAGGAGGACGAAGATGCGTAAGATGAAGTACGACAGATGCGGGTTTGTGATGGTTCTGTTCCGGTGATTCGGTGCCGTGGGCGTAGTCGGCAGCGACTATGGGCGAATTCTGCGAATAATTTTTTTCGAGTTACTCCATTTTCAATGGTCCGATACATCCTCTGCACTTGTGGCCGTGAAAAAGCTTTTCAATCGCTTCTCGCATTCAAACGGGTATAAACGGACGGTGACTCTATCACGTACAGTGTACAAAACGCTAACGGCCGTCACTTCAAAAAAACTTGTACTCCCACTACATTTACACGGCCAGCCATGAACGATAAAATCGTTGAAGTTATCAGATCGGAGCATTTGTTCCACTTCCATGGCCGAACAGGTACCGTCTGCGCTCGATCGCATCGATGTCCGATTTCAACTCCCGGACAGTTTAACTTTATGGTGACCCGCAACTAAAAAATCAATTACTCCTTACAAGGGGCGGTCCTGGAACTTTTTCGAAGGTTACATAATGCGTGCAGCCGCCCATGGGCACCAACAACAACGAAAGCGAATTTTTTTCGTCCGAGAAATCGTCTCACTGGAGCAGGAGAATATTTCTTGGAGACTACGTGGCGCAAAAGCCTCGACGAGGAAGATGTCGGATATGACAAATCAGTCACGGAAAATGTCGTAAGGCGTGCTCTGGCGCTTCCTGCAGCGTCCGGGCCGTAGAAAAGGTTCGGACTTGATAACTCCGTCCGGAAGAACAGTGACATGGAGGACAGTACCGCGGACATACCCGATGCACTGGGACAGCTGTGGCGCAAAGTATCTGTCCTTGAGAAACTTTTAGCAGCGGCTTCAGCATGCACTCACGAAGATTTATTCAAGAAAGGCTGTCCGCCATTCGAGAAATTTTCCGACGGTTTTTGTTCGAGTCGTCATTGACGATATCAAAGCCCTGGAAAGCGGTTTTCTGTGACGTCCTTTCTGGCGTGACGGAAGAAGATGCACTCCGAGGGGATTAAAAATTGTTTCAGCTTATTGCGGCCGAAGTCCAAAACACTTTTTCTGAAACAGTTGGCTGTGACCGTGCTGCGTTCCATCCAAGAATCGGCGAGATTCAGAAGAATATGCGGAGGAACGAAGCACACATTTTGTTCCGTACAGCAGCCGCTTTTTTTACTATCTCTGCATCACAAGTGACAAAGATGTAGGCGAGATGGTATTACGAGATTTCAAAGCGCAGGGGCAGTCGCGCATAAGTCTAATGGATTCCATGGAATGGGAACACGGTGAAGATTCCACCCCGTTACGTATATACGGTGGTTCAAGGACTTCTGGACGGAAAGTTGCAGGCATGCAAAGCAACAGTCCGGTCATAGAGTTCCCTAACACGGCGTGGCATCACGAAAACGCAAGATTCGTCTCCAGCCCTGGTAGGAACATGGCCCAGAAGGACTATCTCACAATGGCGGCCATCGATAACACTTTCTAGGTTTCCTGGGAATATTTAGACCTCTACCTACGCGCGGTTTCACGCCATCTACCATATATTGTGATAATTTAACTCTAGGATAATGCGTCCTGCGCTTCTCCTGCGTCTTATTAAAGGTCGATGACTTGTGTACCATGGAATGAGATGTCTATGAGATGTCGTAACCGCCGATTTATATGAGTCCTTCTGTTCTTGATCCTATCGTAAATGATGTGTTCCTCTAATAATATGTATTGTGACCTTCATTAATTGTGATGTGAATAACATTTGCGCCTTTTTTCAAATGGCCTTACTCGCATCAGTACCATTCTATTGTTTCATTATTTTCATATTCTATTCCGGTGTCTCACTGTGAAAAATATTTACGATAAACGTGTATAGGGTACATGACATAAAGAATTAAACACGGAAACATCAGAATGCTACAACTAATCACTAGAATTAAAATTACCTGCGGAATTAATTGTGAACCACTTAAGTCCAGTGTTTCAATGTAAATTTACCATGCAATGTAGCCGTGCCAGGGAGAGCAGCTCTGACCGAAGCAAACTATGGCGGAGTTTGCACAGGCAAAGGCACAGGCGGCCCAGCCACCGCTTGTAAGATGGAGTCCGTGGTCTTATTATTAGCCGCCGAAACCTCCGCACTAGTGGTTGTCTCCACCATTGCGACTTCACTCGCCATCGCCGCTACAGCAGAAGCGTCGCGTTAGGCCCTTGTGCGCTTGGGAGCAAACGGCGATGAATTCGGGATTCTAACAGGGCGTGGCAACACTGACCGAGTAGGACGCATCGTTCCTGCGGCCCCGACCACGTGATCCCGTGACCAGCCATAAATCACAGGCGCAGGCAACACCACCACCTGTGCGGTCGTGTTTATGACCACCAGTGCGGACACAGTCGCTGGCTTTGACTTGGTCGTTGTTTTCGCAATTGCTGCGGTCACTGAACTTTTGTGGTGGTGCGTGGTAGTTCACCCCTGTCGGGCGCATACAGGAGTAAATATTGGTAGAACAGAGCGCGGGGGAGCAGGCTGTGCGAACGGGGAATAATGACAGGTGTAGCCGTGCGTGGTGTCTTCGCGCGGCGTATTGAGCGTCCTACTCGGAGGCACAGCCAACCATCCCAAAAAGGAGAGTAAAAGGGAGGAAAAGAAGGGAAATGGAGAAGAAAGACAGGGGAAAATGTTTTACTTTGGGGTTAGACTTTTCTAACTTCTTTCATGTCCGTTTTCTCTAACCCCGGCGTCACCCAGGCTGCTTATATAGCCGCTGGGGTAACGCCCCAGGCGGAGCTCGTGGCCAAAAAACGGTCCAAGGGCAAAAATCCCTAAAACAAAATACACAGATAATCTTAGGACTTACAGTAATCTTCTCTAGCTCTTACCGCCTTAAACTACACATTCTCTATACGGTAGACATCCCTATATGTAACCCAAAGATACGACGCCACCAACAGAAAACCCATCCGGCCGGACCAATCGGCGGTCGTGGCACCCGGGCTGGTGGAGTAGCGGAGTAGCTGAGTAGCGGGCCACCCACGGCGCACTGTATTCCATTGCCATCAGTGTCGCCGAGTGGCGGAGTGGCGGAGTGGTGGCGGCATTTACGGGTGCCGGGGTCGTCAAACGTTTAGGGACTAACGTCTTCCGGTGCGCGGGCCCCTTATGCCAGTACTAAATGTTTCTGCCGTCGAGCCGAAGGAAGAGCCCTGCGCGGCCGCCGGGCGTCACCTCAGGCCCTTCACCCTACCAGACGGGGGCGCCGACACCGGCCTCCGCGCCACAACCGCAACAGGAGGCGAACACCGCGGCGCCGGCACTGTCGATGGAGAAGGAAACGGCGGCGGTGGTGGGGGTGGTGGAGGAACCACCAACCTGTTTGGATCATTCGGAGGCGGCGGCATGGCGACGTCGAGTTCGGCCAAAATGTAAATTTATCGATGACGTGAACGGAGCGCGTCGAAAAACGGATTCTCCGCCGGAAGCGCATCAATGTACGCATAAAGAGTTGGTCCATTCGCCTACTGGTGAAGGCGAAGGCTGGGTTGGAGCGGTAAAGTGTCCAATTCATTTACAGCTCTAGTATGACCATGCCGGCCGTCTCCCAACGGTATGAGGTCAGCGGCTCGTTCAAGTCTTCCCCGTCGAACTCCAATTCCATCGCGCGAACTAGGACTTGGGGAAGCACTGGAACACGATTTTTTCCAATGCTCGAGTACCCAACGATGCAGGAGTTTCCAAGCCATTTCATGTTCCATCATATCCACGACTCGCTGCGAAATCCCACGCTCCCCGTCACTGACGCGACCAGAGGGACAATGACTAATCCGATGACGGACCGAAGCGAAGTAACGGAACGACAGAAAAGTGGGCACAGACAGACCTTCTAGAATCCCGTCAGGACCAGCATACCGAATTGGGGCGGGAAAGAAGGAGTCCATGACAATCCACATTTCATATTTTCCTTGGTGTGGACGGCCAGTGTGGTAAACCAGCAGACTGACGAAATGATTGTTTCGACCTTTCCTTTATCATAGTCTCTTCAAGGTAAGACGCAAACATGGCTACGGAGTACAAAGAAATCAAAGCGATGAAGACTACGGGCAGTGACTCGTCGGCGTCGCGACCACTGTCGCGTTAATTGAGACGGGCCCGGCCAAGCCTGCACTCGCGAACGATACGGCGCCACGCACTGGGGCACCCAGCGCCTAAGTCGATCCATTCCGCCACGGAATCCAGGAAGAAGGCTTCATCGAAATACGCGGCGAACACTTGGTCTGTGTAGATGAACTATGGAATCTGGCGGCCGGTGGGCAGACTCACGAAGCGCTTGCGAACTGCAGTACTCCTGGCCTGCGCGTCAAAAACTCGCGCCACTTCGATGCTTTCCCCATCTTCGGAGAACTCTGGAAACTCGCGCTAAGTGAAGGCGACCCGAGCTGCAGTCTGCCAGCTGGGCATGAGGTCGTCCACCAGAGGCATGCGATCGTCTGGCGCGCCAGCGCCAAAGGCGCCAGCGTCGCCCAGTACGCGACAGTCCTCATCACTGCGGCGATAGCGAGGGATGTTTCCTCGAGTAAAAAAGGAGCCGATGAAGGTCTGGAGGTTGAAATACATGGTAGATCGGAAGTTAGAAGGCAGAAGGGAAACAGTGGATGAGAAAGTTGGAAGTTGTGACGGTGTTATGATTGTACTTGAGGGCAAGTTGGAGTGCTCCAAGACTACCTATCTCCCCTAAAGTGAAGATCTGATCGTCACGTCGCCGCGAGAACGCCGGGCTCTGGTTAGCCCGATTGCCGAAGCCTGATTGGCATGATCCTCGCACCACCGGTGAATTTTGGCGCGGAATTCTTTGAAACGGACTTTGAAAAATCGATACCAGCGGGGCCGCCACATTTCAAAAACTCTAAAATTGGACCCGAAAATTTAATTTGGGAATATCCCAAAAATCTGGCACAAAATTCGACCTGTGCCCCACGCGACTCAGACTTGAATTGGGGGCAGTGTAGTACTCCGAACAGGGGGGTCTACACTTCCAAATTTCGGCTCACCTTTCTGCGGTCGTCGAATGCCACTCCAAATTCGGTGGCCACCGTGACGCCTGATCGGAGCTGCAACCTCGCATTTTCATTTCCGAATGGTCAATGTACAAACGGTTATACGGGGCCCCTTTCCTGGGCAAAGTACAATATACACCATGGTTATTTCAACGACGGGCATAGTGCGCCTTGTCGCGTACAGTACGCCCGGGATTTGTAAGTGCAGATCACACTGAGCGGGCTGTGACTAGCTTTTATAGTTTATGACTGCATATTATACACAACTGTGATGCGTGGGTGTGTTCGACCTCATTTTATGACTGGACTGGTTGTTTTTGCGTAATTGAGAGGTTTTTTATCCGCGGTAAGGCTCTGGATGATTACATGTGGCAACACGGCCACACGTTGCTCGCCCCTGTAGGCGAGCGTGACTTCCGCACGATTTAGTGGTCTAGTTTTTCTCCTGGCTTTATCCCATCCTGACGCCAAATCTCGTTGGGTTGAAAATTATTAAGACGTCTCTGACCGGAGCGACGGGCAAGAAGAAAGGATTGAAGCAAGTATCCAGCATCAGGTTGAGAGCTAGTGAGAGCCTTTTCCAGTACATTTTTCCCTGGTTGTGTGTGTTCTCCTTTCCGTTTCCAGTGTTCCTTTCCATTTTATTCCGAAGCGGGTGGCGAGCGCACCAGGAAGCCAAAGCGTATGCAACGCAGAGCTCCCCCAAGCGCTCGGCCATTTTTATTACTTTCCTTCGCAGCCAGCTTACGACTGCCCCACTATGTAGCTCTACCACTCCCCGACCCTTTTTTACTCGCGCCCCCAGAGCTACCGGCGCTTACTGCACCGAGTGATTCGACGACAGCCTATATCTACTCTCCATATACCTCCTGAGTTCATCAGAAGATGAGACGAGCACTAAACAGAAACCGTGAGGATTAATGCCGGGAAGAGCGTTTAACATTGATCAAAATCGAGCTTCCTTTGCAAAAGACCTATACAACTACTACTTCTCACCCACACCCACGTACCATTCAACCATATTCTAGCGCCGATTTCACGTGACGCGGGAAATTTTCCTCGGCGTTGTCGACACTGTTAATGCACATGATCCCTACTTTCAGAAAAAAGAGGGTTCCACCAGGGCGAAGGGTTTCAGTGCGTTGCAACAGTACACAGCGGCGATACGTCTACTCGCATGCGAGAGGACTGCCGATTTTGCAGACGAGTGCGTAAGTCTCGGGGCGTCTACTTCACAAGAATCGCTGAAGACATTTTGTGCTTCGGTTGTTATTTGCTACCGTGGCGAGTTTATCCGCCCACCTAATGAAGAGGACAAAATTTTGTTGTTACAAACAGAAGCAGCGATGGGGTTCCCGGGCATGATCGGTTCTATCGACTGGTGGAAATGAGTTTGGAATAATTTTCCGACAGCGCAATATCGGCAACATATGAACAGGGGGGGTTACCCACGTTGACGATGGGAACCGTAGCCCATGACCGATTGCGCATATGGCACTTGTTTTTTTGCATGTCAGGTTGCAACACGGCATAAATTTCTTCGATTCGTCGCCGCTTCAGAACAAGGTAGTGGATGGGTTTTATCCTTTTAGCACAAGGTAGTTGCGGTGAAGCGTAACAACCCATACTTTCTTGCTGACGGTATTTACCCGAAGTACCCTTAATTCTTTCAAACTTCCCTCCATCCGACGACAATACGAGACAAGTTATGTGCGAATAAACAAGAGGAAAGGCAAAAATATGTGAAGCGCACCTTCGGCGTCCTACAAGCTAAATGTAGCATAGTTGCGAGGCCAGGCCGTTTTGGTACAGAGAGGATATGAATTCCATCATTCAGTGCTGTTTCATCTTGCACAACAAGATGTTTGTGGTGCAACACGCTGTCGCGTTTCGTTTGTCAAGACATGCAAGTGTCAATTTTCGCGACTGCGGCCGCGCCGATCAACCTTAATTTCTACGCTTGCGCGTTTTTGGAAATTATCCGATTTTCATGCATTGTTGGAATTTCGGCCCTAATTTCTACGT
>JAVCKV010313929.1:0-14113 GCA_032274145.1 Herpochondria borealis
TCCACTTGAATTAGTACCATTAAAAATATTGCATGGTGCTCTGGGAAGGGTGCGATTTATACAATCGCATTACTGCACCTCACCCGTACATGCAGTTTCCAGGCGGACAGTACAGTAACAAGTAGGTGGCAGCGCAAGTGTCTGTTCTTGCTTTTCGAGCCGGGAACCCAGTAAACCCTCTACGTGGTAGATACATATGGTCCTAGGTAGGGTCAGACTCTACTTACTTACCTGGTGGTACCACCTTGAGCAAGCTGGGGCTTTGTTCGTACAGTACTGTACTGTAGCACCGTAGTTCATTTTTGTCTGGAGGATATGACTTTTCTGATTACTTTACAGTGTAACATGGCTTGAGGTAGTGAGGTCCCATACAAATCCACAAAGTGACATTCCAGCACCTACTCCAGTACAGTTCAGTGTAATGTGCATTTTGTACTTACCAGGGTACTTGGAGTAGTTGTTAAACTGTGAGTGAGTCAACACTATGGACATACAACGTACGTACTCGGAGTACCAGAGTTCGTTCGGAGTTTGTTCGAAGTACGTCAATCATCGCTTCTGTCCAAAATTTTATGTGCAAACTGGTTGGGAGTAACAAGGTCATATTTTGCAAGTCGTGAAAACGCATGCTACACCTGCCGCCACCTTTGCTACATCTGTGACTCTCTATTCAATCGGAGAAGTTCTCTTCTACTAATTTACTTGAGAGGACGCGACAGGTTCTAGCCGACCAGTCAGGTGCATTGTCTCTCCTGAGATACAAGCCGGAAAACACGATTGGAATGAACAAAGACCGAGTGAGTCATCATTCAACCTCGCGAAGAAGCGCCCAGCCTGGACCTCGGAGTAGTTTCCGGGCGCGTGTCAAGACAAGACTGCAACAATGGGATACAATTCAATCTGGATCTTTGAACTGCTTTAAAATTTGAAGAAGATTTGCTCCGGAGTGAGCACAGGAGAATCAGCCCAACACGGCCATGAGAAAAACTATAAACTGGGAACGAATGGTCCTTGAGTGAGATTGCGATAGTTTCAATGTCGTCAATATACTATGCGGAGCTATGGGACGAGCCCAATACTAGTCAACTCTCGGCGTGCTGCCAGCTATACTAACGCCTTCTGCTGAGTACCAGTCGGGTGCCGCCTGTAGTTCATTGTAATGGATAGGCGTCTACATTGTACTGAGTCCCAGCTGGGGAGGTTGAAGCTTTGGACTACTTTTTCGTTATCTATGGTGTGCTTAGGCAAAAACGGGTCACGCTTCATTACAAGGATAACACTTTGCCAGTCAAGTTGGCAGATCACCAGGAGGTCGGATTGCACTGAGAATAGTAATGGTTCCCTTGGCACTCTGATCCCTCGCAGCAATCATCATTTTCAAGGTCGCATGTGTCCCAGAACGACGTGCAAGTGGGAGGGTTCGCAGCATCCACCCAGTATCCATTACATTCGATGCAGCGCCACTCCTCCTGGTGACACCACCTCGTGCTGTGACTGGGATCGCTCTTTCCTTCCAGGCAGTTTGATTGAACGTTGCCTTTGGGGGCGCAACAGTAGGTTTCGTGGCCACACATGCCAGGATCTTCCGCAACAGACTCAGTAGTCTCGGTCAACGTGACACTCACGCTAACAGCGGATTGCCCAGCAAGGCAAGAATCAGGATATTCAGGTAGGTACGTGAAGAGGAGAGCAGATGTTAGACCTGCACTGAGAGCTGTCTCGAGCTCGCCTTCAGCATCACTGAAGGACACCAAGCTTCGACGGTCGTCGTCATCATCGTCGGGAGGACACTGTTTGCACCCTGAGTTGTTGGAAGAAGAAGTGACGAAAGGCAAAATCTTGTGAGAAAGCTACGGCGGGAAATGGAAGACCCTCCGGTGGTTTTGAAACGATTACTTACCTCCTCCAGTGTTGTAGACCCAATTTTGTAAAAAACGACGATCGTTGGCATCCGACTCAAGTCTTCTACCACCTCCCTCTGCACACACAACCGTGGTCAGCTCGACAGCACCAACTGATGATAGCTCCGATACCTGAAAGTCAAACTCCAGATCAAAGAATGCACCGATGCGCTCAACCTCCTCATCGGAACAACCACCAATATCTGCGTTGACACTGACGCTTCCAGAGTAGTAGAAAAGATTCAACATCGCGTAAGGGCAGTCGGCGCTTGCCATCCCAACAACGAGAGAGAGCAACGGAAGGAGGAGACGGAGTACCATTTTTGCCTTTGAAGAAACAAGATAGTCAAATGTTATGACACCATGCGATGTGTTGCGGGGTCCCTCGCAACCAAGAGGCCCAACGAAACTCGAAAAGACAAAAACAGTCATGGAAGAGTGCTCTCACTTAACAGTTCTCAATAACTATTTTGTCTTTTCTTCCCACTGATAAAAATGGTGGAAGTATCCTTCCTTACAAATCTGTCTGTCGTATGTGTCTTGACGACACGTGTTTATTCACAAGATGAGATGGTCAAGACAGGAAACTCACATCCTCTCAACAGGCTTCTTCAACTACCGTGGAAAGTCATTCTCTTCCTCCAACCGAGAAGTACATGTATCTTTATTGTCATAGAGATGAGCTCTCATCGAACACGAATGCCAGTATCGTAGTATCTGTGTAGTTGGCGAGACATCTCTGGAGCTACAAATGGCACTGTTTCGAACCTTTCATTGCCTAGTTCGAATCCTTTGCTCGACACAAGGATCGGCGAGAGCAACTTGCGACATCTGATTGTAGCAGTTTGAAGTCGTCTCCTCACTCATAGTATACAAGTTTCCAGCCAAGTACGTTCAAGTAGACTGTGGCACCCTGGTCTTTCCCACCTGCGCGTGATACCTAAGGTTTTGAGAAGAATCCGCCAGCTCTGAAAGAGAATAGATGACTGGTTTGTTCACCTCAAGACGGGTCACAAGGGCCGCTCATTTAACTTCGCTGGAGTCAGCCAAGTACGTTCAAGTGGACTGTCGCACCCTGGTCTTTCCCACCTCCGCGTGATAACAAAGGTTTTGAATCAGAATCCGTCAGCTCTGTACGAGAATACGAGTAGATGACTGGTTTGTTCACGTCGAGACGGGTCAGAAGGGCCGGTTTTTTAACTTCCCTGGAGTCCAGCCCTGCTTAGGTGCTCTCACGATGTTGTGTACGTGGCTTGCCCCAGCAATGAATGATCGAGCTGGAAAGAGTGAGTGAGTCCCTTTAGGTACCTCTTAGATCGCTATAGTGGTTGCTTTAAGATGACCCAGTCACTCACACTTGAAATAGGTAAGGGTCAACTCTAGAGGGGTTACTCAGTCAGTCTACATGGACCTGAGAAGAACGATGCATTAATCGATTTAAAAGCTCTTCCCGCCTAGACATGATGACTAGGCGGGCAGTTATAAGCAGTGATACGTGATACCCGCTCCAGGCTTGAGACTTGAAGTTGTTGATGTCAGAATTATCCCAGTGTCGTCTTTTGTAACTTCGCTCGTTCGCGCCAGCGAAACATGTTTGCTCCGTTAGAGCAAATCTTGATATATTTGCAGTTCCGGAGTCGGCACCTCTGGTTCCACCGCCTCCTTCTCCTGTTAGGAGCTAGCTACATGTACTTGAATTGCCATCATTATCTTTTTCCCTGTTCACGTTGGTTCGCGATCTCTTGACAGCAAGCTGTGATGATACTTACTTGGGACAAGGGAACAGAAAAGATGTGAGGCTCGTTCAGATGTGTACAAACATGCAAGTGGAAGAGTCCTTTCAAAGTGCGAGAGACAGCCGCCCCAATCGCAAGAGACTGTGTAAGCAATTTGCTTGTGGCTTTCTATCAACAAGACTACAGAATAAAGCCGTGTCCAAAGCTCTTCTGCTTATATATTAGTGTGGTCATTTCTTGCAGTCTGTAGTTTAATTCAGCATATAAAGTGGTTCAGAGACATGCCCAGCGTTCACACTGTATCGGTGCACTTCCAGCACCTTCGTCTTGGAATAGAATCGGGACAAAATGCCTTCAATTTGGACTGCTTCGTAGACATGTGGTGGTGCCATCGGAAACGGAAGTTCCGAAACGCTCGAAAACAACGTCTTGTCTCCTGGTCTCATCAAGCTCGCAAGAAGAGGTAGGTACTGGCCTTCTTCAATTATAGAAGGAGGGAATGCTGCACGGTTGAGAATTCGATCGATTGGTCCGACAATCTCCTCGGGCGTCAAATCAAAATGACCTTCGTAGAGTGCAATTGGTACAGGTGCTCCTGTTGCACACAACATGCTTACCTTTCGGATGAGACACAACCTCGCGTACATAGTCGGGAATCTTGTTTCCCTAAGGAAATCGACGCAAGCAACTCCTGAGCAATCAGCGCCAACAACTCTGTAGTCACGGTCAAGAAGGGACTTCTTGTGACGCGTTTTGCTGCAGAGAGGAACAAAGATGGTACGTGGCTTGTTACTAAGGCACTTATCCATAAACTCTTCTAACCACGGGCTTACGACAGGTGCTTGCCACGGGATATTGTCCGTTTCCCAGGAGTTGATCCAAAAGTCAGGGTGGACACATTGGCGTTGGAGACCTCTGGCAACCTTGACTGAACTTCTTGAACTGCTTTGCTGAGAAGCTCGAGAGGGTACTCTGGCTTCTCCTCGGCAAACTTGCTCGTCGGCTTGTGGCACCATGAAAACGGGGATCTGCTCTCGCAGGACTGGGGTGACCGCCCTCCAGCCGCAGCTCCCCCCGCGAAAGGAGTCAACTAGGTTACACTGGTCTGGGCGCCACCGGTTCTAAACCACATTACCGTGCCAGATAAGATAGGCAAAGCTGATATTACCCAGCGTAATTGCTTCATGATTTGGCATGTGCTGAAAGCAGCAGTCGGAGTTCCCAGCAGCTGGCGCAGCCCTCCACAATTCGCGCCTCAAATGGAAACGAAGCGAGCCACGGCCCATATGCGAAAGGTGGCAGCCGACGCTGCAGGATTCCCACCCTGTGGAACAGGGCTCCCGCCCACTCCCAGTGCAGCATTATGGATCATCGATCGAAAGAAATTCGATCGTCGTGACATCCACATCAATTTCCTTTGGAATGGTACAGTCTCCAATGAGGGATAACTTGTCAGAAGGTGGCGGCATGATGAGATATGCGTGGGACAGTGGTATATTTTGCTGTGGGTACGAGTGAGTATTGTTGTCACAATGGATGCATGATGATTACGAGAAGGGTACCCCAAGATCGCTCCATCCAAGGTTATGGATCCAGAGAAAGTCTCAACATCGTAAGCTGATGGGCGATACCAGAGCCGAAGAAGATGAGAGACTAGTAAGGATGGGCACTCCTAACGTGCTCGCTCCTTGTCCTTGGCTTTTGGTAAGCAACACAGGTCGTTCGATCAATGTTCATGTGTGACCTATACTGGTGATGGGCACTGAAGTACTGGCACTGAAATACTGGCACTGAATACTGCCGAAAAAGATACTTTCGCCTCAATCCCGGATGCGATCTTGTAGTTGATAGTTCGTCGCAGAATCATCAGTTCCTTGCTGTTGTATAGAGCGCTTTCCTTTGATCTCGTCCCTACACTTCGATCAATCATCATCATGGTGTCACCTACTGCTATTGATTCTCGTTGGGAAGGCTTCTTGGATTGGCTGGAAGCCAACGGCGGGACAGTGGGCAACGTCCTCTCCAAGTACCTTCTGCGACGCCTCACGGTCGAAGCCCCCGTTGTAATCGGCTTTTGTTTTGCCTGTGTTCTTTTGGAGATTTTGAACCGCACCATTCTTCCAGGCATTTCGTTCCGACTGGGTGTAGACGATTACTTCAAACCCTACTCTGTGATGCAGTATGTTCGGCTCGAGTCTCACATTTTTGCCCATGATGGCATTCAACATTTGAAGGGCAACATGGTGAATTTGTTGCTCGTGGGGCCCTCAGCCGAACATGTGTTTGGCAGTAAGAACATGATCATCATCATGGCCTTGGTGGGACTTACATCCGCCGTGACTCACATTTGGTTTGGCAAGCATAACACACGCCAGCTAGGTGCCAGCGGCATCTGCTTTGCGCTCATTCTGCTCAATAGTCTGGTATCCGCCAAGGCGGGTAAGATTCCAGTCTCATTTCTCTTGACGGCTGGATTGTGGATTTCCGACGAAGTCTGGAGATTTGTGTGGAGCACGGATGGTGTCTCTCACCATGCACACTTGACGGGCGCCTTTGTTGGCATGGCGGCAGGATACGAAATCCATCGTCGCAACGAGCGAGAGCAACTACGAAAGATTACATCGGCGTGGCGTGGCATTAATAAAAAGAAGGAATAAGAATGAAAGACCTAGGGAAGCAGCGTGCTCGAGCACAGTATCAGCCATTGCCACCACGAAGCTGGATAGATTGATTCAAAACAAGGAAAGGGAAGATACGATACTTACAAGCACCGTAGCTAGTCGTGGAAGGAGACCGAATTTGGCTAGAAATGATATAGGCACTCTTGGATAGCTAGAAAGCTTTGCCTACACGAATTTATCTTCTGGGTGAGCGACGCTGCTCTTTCTATTGACTGCAGCATGCGTCTGGTATCTACAAGCGCACAAGCAACCAACTCTCCTCAATTTCCTAGCCTCGTTTCACTCTCAAGAAGTCGAGCTGTGGCTTCGGAGTAAGCTCTTGGTCTAGTCTTGCCTGGCCTACTTGTACGCCGCTGTCGATGGACGTGCCCGCACCTCAAGCCCAAGGAACGGAGGCATTGGGTAACGATTCATGACGACGATGTTGCAAAATAGCTTCTGAACCCCTTTGCGTTTTCTCATCATTATACGCTCTGTTTCTAAGAAAAAGAAAATGAGTATTAACGCAAATCCTATTTCATTTTGCTGGACGCTACTGTGACAGTATCCCTTTGGGCTTTGCGCCAACCAAGGAAACATGGAGAATTTTATCTTCTCCCACGTGCTATTTCGGCTACTGAGCAGAAAATGGTTTCTTCATCGTCCCATGGAAAAAACTCACCTAGAATACGTGAGATTCAACAGAGATACGACAGTGTGTACATCTTGTAACTAGAACACCACATAACGTGACAATGAGTCGGATAATCATGTTTTTGCTCTTCATGGTACATCATGCCAATGACAGCTTATTTTTGCTGAGGGTGGTGTGATGATTTATTAAAGCTGCCTGTCCAAGCACCGGTCCAAGCTTACTTTCCGACTATGGTTCCAAGACTTCTCTTCCACTGACTGTGACTCCTAGGTCGTACTCTGCTAGAGACTTGCCGACTGACAGTGATGTGAGAGTCACACATCGTAAATACACTGCCGGTGTCAGTAGTCAAGCGTTTCGGACCGTTACTTTTCGAAGGGCTTGTGTCCTTCCGTCTGTCCGACAGAATCGAGGCGAACCTCGTCGAAAGATCCAAGCTTTCATCGCGACAACATCACGAAGACATTGAATAGACAAGTCGTTGCTGGTCTGTTGATACCCATAGTCTCTTCGCTTCTGTTCACTTTCTTGCTGATTGATCATGTCGTACGATCGTGCTATTACAGTCTTTTCACCAGATGGTCACTTGTTTCAAGTAGAGTACGCCATGGAAGCTGTTCGACGAGGAAGTACAGCTGTTGGAATCAAGGGAAAGGACTGCGTTGTGTTGGCTGTCGAACGAAGAGCTTTGGCCAAGTGAGTACAATGGAGTCGCTAGTGCTACTGTGGCTGCTCATTCAAATGACCCTTCTTCACTAACCCCTGCTTTCCAGACTCCAAGAACCCCGCACCATTCGTAAGATTGTCTCTGTCGACGACCGCTCCGTGCTGGCCTTTGCCGGTCTCACAGCCGACGCTCGCGTGTTGATTAATAAGATCCGTCTCGAAGCTCAGTCTTACCGTCTCACTATGGAGGATGCTCCTTCTATTGATTACCTCGCTCGTTACTTGGCGCGCACGCAGCAACAATATACGCAACGTGGTGGTGTGCGACCCTTTGGCATTGCCTCTCTCTTTTGTGGTGTCTCGGCGGACGATGCGGCTCCAGAACTCTATCAGACGGATCCAGCAGGAACCCATTCACGATGGAAGGCACAAGTGATTGGAGGACGTAACAGCAAGTCCTTGCGAGAATTTTTGGAGAAACAGTTTGCAGAAGACATGGACGAGGCTGCCTGTGTGCGTTTGGCCATTACCGCGCTTTTGGAAGTGGTAGATTCGGGTGCCAAGACCATGGAACTCTGCGTTGTTCGTCGTGGGGGAAAGAAGGAAATTCTGGAAGAGGATGCGATTGATGCAATCTGCAAGGAGATTGAAGCTGAACAAGAGGAAAAGCGGGCCCCAGCTGGAGGCGATGAGTAAGTAGGGACGAGGTGATTAGACTGACGAATGACTTGGAACTTTAGGTCGATAACACTAAATCATGCATGAAAATATGAGGCTACGCTTTCAAGCGGTTATGCCACAAAGGCCAACCTGCTGTTTAGAGACATTTAAACGCTGGAAATACTAAGAGCCCACTCATCCGACCTTCAGTTCGAGGATGAGCCGTTTGAAACCTCTCTGATCTCACGATCTACATGGAAGCGTGACAGTCGGACTTAGGGCCCCCGAGGCACTTGCGGCGCCATAACGAGCCAGGGAGTGAGACAGGACTCTACCCATGTGCGACAACAACCCTGTTGCAACGTCCTCAAACTTAGTGTCTGTGTGTTCTAGTTGTTTGATGCCAACATCTCGTACCTAGTACTGCAGATACCACTGTTGACTCTATCTATTGGGAGAATGCAGATCGTAGTGCGACCTTGGACTTCAGAGGCGACTAGGAGAGCCTAAACGATGTCATTCAAGCGGTTTGAAAGTTGTGATCTTTGAAGTTATGTCCGAATAGCCGTCGGCTTCGGTCCTTGTGCTCTACTAGTTAACATATAAGTTGAAACTGCACTTTGCCGATTTGGGTTTATTGTGTGAGCGCGTCGTCTACTAGAGGATGACATGAAGGGCCATGTGACTAATGATGCTTAGACGTACTCATTATTTATGGACATGATACCGTGTTTGCCGATTTCAGATTGATTCTTCAAGCAAACCTCCTGATGACTTTAGTGTGCAAGGCTTGACGCAGGAAATTGGATGCATGCTAGATGAGAACATTGAGTTTTATGATGGGAGGTCTAGTGACCTGTGTGCACTGCGCGCTTTAGGGTTCGCGATCCGGATCGGCATCGCGGATCTCCACTTTTGCCAGGTTCCTGAGAAGCCTGAACTAGCAACCTAGCTTGTGTAAACGGATATGAAAATCTGCATAGATCCCTTGCTTTGCATCGTTCTGATGTCACAATTCTCCAAACGTTGTTGGCAGCATCTCCCAGAACCAGCATCATCATGAAACTGTGCTTGACTCTTGCTATTGCAGTCGTTGTCCTCGAGAGCAGTGTCTCTGCCATCAAGACTGGTTTCCGTCGTCATCGTCTTCTCGATTTGGAACGTGGCGGCAAAAACAAGGGTTCCAAGGGTGACGACGATGATGGTGAGATGGATATATTTTGTGCTGCGGATAAGTCACCTAGTTTTCTCGCAGCCCTTGGAAGCTCGAGTTTGAGCAGTTACTGGGCCAGTGTCCTTGCCACTGGGTGTGATCCTGTGGAAATCGCAGGGGTAAGTTCAGAAAGCACAGAGTATCAGGAACCATGGGAAGAATCCGAACCC
The DNA here is from genome assembly GCA_032274145.1 of Herpochondria borealis. Classification (NCBI taxonomy): domain Eukaryota; phylum Rhodophyta; class Florideophyceae; order Ceramiales; family Ceramiaceae; genus Herpochondria; species Herpochondria borealis. The sequence continues at coordinate 9,662 of JAVCKV010313929.1, forward strand.
AATCCGTCGCTCCTTGCTGACACAAACTCTCATCTGGATCCCTCACTCTTTTCGTCCGATCTCGATTCTTGCTTTTAGGTTTACGATACCTTCTTCCTCCCTGAATCTATTGTGACAATCCAAGGAGGAGACGCTGGTCTCAACGATCTCGAAGCCATCAAGGCTGCTTTTGTCGGCGATGCCGAGACTCCGGGAACAATTGCATACTTATGTGCCACTGGGGCAGTTTTGTCCTGGTCAATGAATGGTGCATCGGCCGTGTTTTGTGATGAATTCACCGTGGTTGCCAATGAGTTAGCCACAGATGGTACCGACCCAGTACTTGTTAGTGAACTACCTAGTGGTCGTGAATACACTCTTGTGGTCACGGAAGACGGAGAGTTGCTTTTCAAAGGAGTCAATGTCGTTTGTCCCACTGCAATTGAAGTGAACGAGTGTCCAGCGGCAGCACCATGAAACAGCGTCGGGATCTAGGGTCGGCGTTCTCCTAGAATTGACGAAACTCGATTCTCCGCAAGAGACACTGAAAACAGTCGAGCAAGTTAAGTTTGCCGAGTCCACCGGTCTAATCAATGCTTTTTAACTATTAGAATCCACCTAGTGTTTTTCTGTGGAGAGTGTCATACAAAGTAGTTCCACGGGGTATAATCCCTCCTTGGAGCCGCCCCTGTGGAACCTACTGATGAGGATTATGCTCTCAAAAGAAGTCCCAAGAAGCGGTCTTGTTCGGTGCCTGCTCTTTTGGTGTGGATGACACGCAAGGCTAGATTGAAGAGGTACAGTGAGGCCAGTGATCTTTCCTCTTTTACGCAGTACGATAGTCAGGTAGACTTTCGCTCTCGAAGACTCTACCCAGATCATCATGTTCTCACGCAAAAATCATTACCGGGTATGAGCTAGCACGACAAGGAAACAAAAAATGCACCGGACGATGCCACCCAACTTGATGCCGTTTCCACTTGAGGAGGAATTTGTGATGCAAGGAGTGATGGAAGAGAGAAGAAAGAAGGTTCGTGGATTCAAGAAGTCGGAGGAGAACTGCGTGCTATCTCAACTGATCGCGTGGTAGACACGATAACTGCCAATCTTGACGGCGTCTAGTACTAGCTTCAAGTGCTGCCGTCTCAAAGGCACATTCCTTCCTTCTTTGTTGCGATGTTCTTCAAACTACGGTACGTGTAGCCTTGTTTTGGAGTCGGGGCAAGGCGAAGAATGCGATCATTGAGATTTTGCTTTGTGTACATGCATCGATCATCTCCTGTGCTATCATACCCCTGATGTAGAGTGTTTAGTTGTGGGGGATGGATGCATCAACTGGGAGAAGGATCTTGGACTGACTCGCACCGATTTTGTGACACACTATTGGCGAAAAGGTCGGATGGCTTGCCCAGAAGATGCATTATAAACAGAATTGATGAGTTGGATACATCCGTTGAAAATTTGAAGCGAGCTCCGTCACGCTGTAAGTAAAGAGAAATGAGAAGCTACAGCACAATGCAGAATGGCGAAAGTCACCATGAGCAACGACTTTCATCACAAGAAACCAAAGAAGCAGCAACCTAGTGCTCCAAAGAATCGCAAGTCATATGAGCTTTTGTTCGTTCAGTTTCTATCCGCGATTGGCGTTGCATGGTTTGGTTTTCGAAGTGTGTTAACCACAGGAGAAGCCAATCGCGTGTTTTTTGGGTTAGATACTCCAGCCGCTGTTCTCGTACCCACCATTGAATCTCGAATGCCTCCCTTGAAACCGCTCGTTCTGACCGAAAATTATTTCTCGCTCGCTCTGGAGGGGAGGTTCGGAGATGCTGTTGCTAAGTTGGAGCCCATGCAAGTTGTGCAGGATTACATGGCACAACATTCCAATGAGGTCCTTGAACGAGAGTGGGCAGCATGTGAAAGGAATGGAGCCGACAAGACTGCTTCATGTTTTGACGAGCGAAACTTCCTTGTGACTGCCTATGCTTGTCCTCATTATGCGGGTCGTCGATTGCATACGTTCATGAATGGATTGATTTGGAGCATTGCAACCAATCGAACGTTTCTATGGTTCTACATGGATGATGCTCAATGTCATCTTCAAGAGGATGCTTGGGGTGCCAGTGACTGCAATCGAAACAATACACAAGAGGACTGTGATTCCTACCTGATTGTATCAGACTGGATGGCATCTCTAGACCAGTGGAAGGACCGATTGCAACTACACAACAAGTCGCAAATTGTTAGAGCCAACTTTGCCAAACGCGACGAGTGGGCCCGTCCGTACGATCAACCCAATCCACCACGCTTCTTGACCCATGGTCAACAACCGTCACTTTTGACGGGAGTCGATTTGACTCGTCCAAATCAACGCGACAAGCTCCTGGTACAACCAGAGAATCGTCTGAGGGCTAGAAATCTCTTTTGGTACGGGTACTATTTCACCTATGGTATGCTGCAAGAAATCTTGTTTACTCTTAAGGGAGACGAATACGTGCCAGCTGCAAAATCGTCGCATGCGCACAGGACGTATGCCTTCCATTCCCGTCATGGACGCCCCGCTCTACGGAGGGAATATGATGGACTTGAACGAACTTGCATCGCACAACTTGGTCCTGTCGGGAGGAATAGCACTGTGAACACTCCAGATGGAGCAGTTACACCAAACTGTACTGTTTATATGATGCTCGACAATCATGATCGTTACGAGTGGCTCGCGCAACATATTGACAATGCTGGCTGTACGGCTCATCGCATTCTTCATCCAGTGATTAACGATCATGCGTATTTCCGCGATTGGGTCCTTGTCCGTCATTATGCGAGATCAGGATTCTTTGCTCCTCATCGTCGGCGACGGCCAGGTATTGGAATGCGACCCAGCTCGGCACTGTTACGGGAGAGCATGGAGTTTCGACGTCGACTCGAGAGTAATGTTGAGGCGGAGTTTGATCAGCAAGAATGGATACCACATCACGAGTGTTTTGATCCGTACGATTGGGGCATGGGGCCCAAAAATTGTACACGAGTTGATTTTATTACGAGTGTGTATGGTACTGAACGATATACTGAAGTTTATGGCAAAATCAAAGATCCTTGTGTGTGGGCCTGGCGCAACCAACCTAACAAGAGCCATGAAGGCATTACTGAGGAAGAATGGAAGCGACCTGGACGAGCTCATATCAATTGAGGATTTATTGTTGAAACTTTTGTGGAGAGTTTCTTTTCTTGTGGTATTGAACGATATTCTTTTTAAGGTTGTTGTGGAAATCATTGTGTGTGGGCCTGGCAGAGCAAACTTAAGTCGAAGCTGAGAAAACATACAAAGAAATAATGGAAGTGGCATGGACGAACGCACAGTCCACATTCTTCTGGTTGCGATGTGATTGTGATAGTTTGGCGACGCTTGACTGGGTGTGGCTGAGTACCTCATGCGATCAGCAGTTAGAACAACTGGTGAAGGCTGCAAAACGAGGCAAGCGCCACGGTCTACAAGCAGTGTTTGCAACTTGTGATGCAGATCTGAGTTCGGACAGATAACATTTTAAGCAATGGTTCGCTGATCGGTGGTTCCTAACGCATTCCATCATAGTGCCGTTTACAGTGCTGCTCTGGCTGGGCGTGTTGGTTTGCTTCGCGCGTACATGTACCTCGCGCTGCTTGTTCTGAGCCTAGCAGCGCGTCGACAGTGCAAAGTTGGCCAAATCAGGATGGAACGCCACCCAATTCGTGAGTGGCTCCAGCTTCTTGGGTACGTTGAATAGTTTGGTCCAACCGAATTAGTGAGCTGCTGTTTGAGCGCTCTCAATAAAGCATCTCAATCCGAGCTTGATGAACAAAACTACACGTTGCTCGAATTCCGGAAGACACTCGAAATAACTGAATGGAAGGAATGGTATAAGTATATTGCACTTCCCATCAAAGATGACTTGTATGGCAATATGCCAGACCATCAGCCTACTTGTGACTTTGAAACAAAGGCGGACGTCGAATATTGCATTGTCATGATGCCTGGCACTATTGAAGATGATCCGTCGACTCTGGATGGCGACAAGACTGTGAGCTTTGAGATGATCGCTCCGGAAACCTGGCCCATCGAGGCGACGGATGAGGATGCCGTTGATGATTGGCAAACTTTGTCGTGCGAGAGCTGGTACACTTAGTCCTCACGGTCTCAATTGCTTTCTCTCTCTTTCTCTCGCCCTCCGCCTGGAGGGATGAAAGGAAATGTTGGAGAAAGCTAGGCTTGGTCAAAACGCGGAACTCGCACCCGAAGGAAATCTAATATTAGTCACGACTCCAGGCCTTCGATTAGGCACCTCCCTCAGAGCAATGCAAGTATCTGTGATTCTACACTTTCAGTTAGTCAAGTGAGATCTGCGGTGTGCTCCTGAACTACATAGCGACTTGTCATGCTAGCCAAATCGAGCATTCCAAGGAGAAAATCACTTGTACGGCACGGCACGTCCACCATTCTTG
>JAVCKV010314150.1:0-13848 GCA_032274145.1 Herpochondria borealis
CAGAGAAAACCTGGACATGCAGCTCAAATGTCTCGCAGTAGCAAAAGCTACCCTCGAGAGGCGTGGTGGGTTTCCCGACGCACGCAGAAGGGCCATTCTCGATTGCCAGCGAGAGCTGAGGCTTGAGAAACAGCAGCAGGTACGGCAAACGACGATTCTTGACCATTTTAAGAAAAATTAAAGCCCTGCTCTTCCAGTCTCGTTATCGGGATAGTCTCACTACGTGCATACTATCTCTGTATCCCGAGGAGCATGCTCATATCGGGGTTTCACTGTAGCATATTTATAATTGTAGTGCAGTGAAAACGTCGCAAGTAGTAGCACGCGATAGATTACGGGTATAACTGTACGGTTAAAAGAGCCAATGGTTATAACCAGTTTGATGTGCTCACCTACCCAGACCGACAATTAGCCTTGGCTAATAGTGATACAGTAGAACATGAAGGTCTCACCACGAATATTGTTAAACGCCGTTTTCTGACACGTCTACAATCGTTAATGAAAAACGCGCTGAGCCACCAGTTCCTAAATTTCTCGCGCTTTTTAGCAAAGTTAATACTAGGAAGCGCTCTAATCACTTTAGGTGCGTGCACCTCGTCCTCACTGTCCCCAGTTAAATCAAAAACAGAGATATGAGAATTCCCACCACCAACCTCACGGGCCGTCGAGCTACTCCCAGTAGAACCACAAACTACAGTAGTCATTACTGTAGTAAATCCTATATATCTTTAACAAGATCTCCGAAGCCCAGACCGTGTCCTATTCCGAAAGGCCAAACATCGCACGATCGCGAGCCGGCGCGCCTGAGAAACAGTGTCATAGTTACGAACGGTGCCATCTTCTGTAGAGGCAGCTGGAACTGGTGCATCAACGGAAAAATATTGGCTGTTGCCAATGTACAAAATTTGCCTTTTGTGGGGGAACAACTGCCGTGACTCGGGAATGGGACACGGCACAGTAGAACCTGATTTAGCTCCCACGCGACTAGCAGCTATAACAAAGGAAGACTCCTCGCGGCCGAACAGACGACGCAGTTGACCTCTATCGGCTCATGGTTATCTTCATTCCCAGTCGTCTGAGACACAACGGTGAAGGCCTAGTTGCGGACTTCATCAACGCGTACAGATCGAACGCCCCGCAAATGATGTGGGAATATCCTGGGTTCTCGCTCGCGTTCGCTCGCAGCAAAGCTCGTGTCTTCATCGCACTGTCCCGTCTTGCGGCGAGGGGCGGTGTCCCCCGAACGGCAACGCCCGTCCGGGCTCGCTCGCCGGTGTAATACACCACATTCAGACCACAAGAGAACCGGGCAAAAATGCCACCGTTGATAAACCATTGGCGGAGCCATAGAAACGAGGGCCATGGTCATCTATGCTTTCTTCAGTCAACCATACCAGTACCGAGGAATGGAGAATTACTAACTGGCGAGAACGGACCACATCTCCGGGTCAAAGGGAAAGACATTTCCCGACATGCGCACGAGGGTACTGCTCGTCCGGTCCAGTTTCTAGTATCGACACTCGGACGGAAAGTCTAAGTAATGAAGCGCGTCATAAAATCACAGCAGCTTGCGTAGATCTTCGATTCAAGTAGCACCGAAATCGGCGAACGCATTACCGACACACACCTTATGGATGTCGTCGCGGATACCTTCTGGTATCGAATACATACACCCGACGCAAGCCTGTATAAGGAGGTCCGTGAAGAATTCCACCGACCACCTGTGGTACGACGATAAGGGGGCGGCGCACCCCCGACGTCGGATCATACGCGTGTGAGCTACCCTCGGCACACGAAATTCCTTCGCCATTCCGACAATTCGTCACTCGGCAGCGTGGTTAGGTACAGCGTACAGTATGCCGTGGGTATCCGGCACTTCGCCACTTTGACAATCCGGGTTTTATGAGCGCTGATTGGCTGGGCTGGGTGGACCTGTACACGGATGGGGATAAAATGATAAAAGGTCGTGATAGGGATGTTTTCCCTATCAAGGTCGTCTATTTACGGCATCTAGTGTCAAGTAGCTACTGAAATGTCTCTGTGTAGTAAGTTTTAGGGTTTTTTGCGCTTTGGCCCGTTTTTTAGCCACGAGCTCCACCGTCGGCGCAACTTCAGCCGCTACATAAGCGGCCTAGGTCGCACTGGGGTTGGGAGAAGAGGTATAAAGAAGTTATCATCATCAAAAAGGTAACTTGGTAGCACGTCTGAGGTATCCCAAGGAAAGCCTTTTCCCCGTCTTTGACCTTCTTTTTTTCATCTTTTCCCCATTTTCTGTGTTGTTTTGGGGTTGGTTTCCAGCGCTTCAAAGCGAACGAGCACTACGCCGAACGACGACAGCCGTTCGGCCACACGTGTCCGACGTTCCCGTTAGTGCATACATACCACCCCTCATTGCGCTCTACCACTACGTCCCCTTGTGTGCGCGCGACGGGAGTGAGCTACCAAGCCGCACTACACCACCCAGTGCGAACGACGCACCAGAAAGGGTTCACTAGATCGTTCAATATGCGTTTCTCTATGTAGGCCACGGATCGCGGCAGCTTCAGGCGCATACTGTACGGGAGCGCGATGCATCTCAACAGGCCGGAGCTGGCGGAACCAGCCGACTTCATACATATCTTTATAAGCACTTGATCTCGGGGCCGTATCTAGGGATTAATTACCCAGTCCTGTGGTGAATCTTTCTCTCCAAGGCGCGCATCCAGAACGGCATTTTGTACTTAGCATCCAGCGTGCGCGGTTCACCTGGCCCCGAGGTTGCCGTCATGTACAGCGTACTTCGGCACGAAGGCGAGACAAATAGAATTCTGTAATAAAACAGATCCCCGTGCGCCTCGCCTTAGTTCTTAAACCCCTCCCATTGGAGCAGCTTGTAGAGATCGTTGTCGTACTGACTCTCGCTTCTCCAGGGAACGTAAGCTATGGAAATATCGTACGCTGCGGGAACGCGATCTACGTACGTCAATATTAGCAACCGACTATCAACCTGAGCTGCAAACGCGGGCTGATGGTTTTGAGATTGTTGTAAAGATGGCCAGCTACAGTCAGTGCGAGCGGCCCCGTAGAAGGAGTCGCTCACATCGGCTGGAACGCGAACTCGCCCGAAGTAATCCAAATGGACGAAAAGCGCGCTGGAGCCCGGCTCTATGAGAGGAAGAGGATGCGGCATCCCTGGAAATAAAATGAGGGGAGGAGTGAGAGATTAGAACTTGTTGGGAACGGATGAGAAATGCGCTTGACCGTCTCAACTCGACTTTGATCACCCCTTCCATTTTTATATCTACCTTCTATACCAACAAGTATAGAAATTACACCTACAGAAAACTTACTGTATGGTAGCCTAACAGACCCAACTCAACCACGTTGGGAAAGCGAGATAAATTCGCCGTGAAGTTGCAAAGATAATAAATATCCCTTTAGAGACACAGTTTCACTGAAGGAAATATCCTCATCCTCGCGAGCGTACTCTATACAATCGTGAATTTCATTTGACAACCCACCGCGTCTCACGCTCAGTTGGTGCGTATCTGGAATCACCCACCCGCCGGGTCGATTTCATGTAATTAGTTGATACATTCTGAGACACCTCGGTCTTTTTAAGGTCACGAATTTACTTTCAAAGAAAATTATCTCCCAGTTTTTGAATTGACTTGATGTAATTTATGTAATCAACTTATAAATATAAATTGAATTCTAATTTCCGCTTAAATTGGGGGAATTTGGTAGAAATAATTCTTCTCTAGGAGAATATTTATTATTAATAACTATATATTGGTGGTAAGCGTACCACTATATATGAGCCATATATTTTAGTCTAACGTAGTCGCGCGAGGACGCGTGTAGAATTTCTTTTTGCTACATAAGCTGCGCTACCGTCTCTCTACGCGCGGGCACTATAAAAGTAACTTACCTTCCCTTCTTCGACCCGCGAGCTGTACGGCCGTGCGTATGTTGAACCTCCCCCTTTTCTCGTCCCAGAGGATCTTGTAAGTGTGCTCTGGTGACCAGTATTAGTTCCCTTTCGCGACTATCTTTCGCCTCCTCGCTAAACCACCTGCTCCGAGCCGTCTTTCTCCTCCTTCCCCTTCTTTGCGCCCGTCGTGCTACTCCCTCCCCTTCTTCGCGATCGTAATCACATTACTTTCTCGGCGTCCTTTTCATTGTCCGTGCTTGTACCCGCCGCCTCTCTACCGCTTTTCCCCTACATTTCACCACGATTGGCAAACTGTCTCACAGTTTTTATAAACTTGACGAACGGACGCCTCAGTCGTCTTTTTATTAGCTTTAAAATGTTATTCCTATCCACTACATCACATTAGAGAAAAGTTCAATAGATTCTAACAATCTTCAAAAGAAAGCCTCAAAACACCAGATTTTAGGACCTCTTTAGACACGTGGCTGGAAGTTGTTCTACTACATGTGAAACGTTGGTACTCTGGTTGCTTTCAATAAAGAGGCCAGAGATTTAAAGATTTGAAATTTAGAAGACGACCAGGAATACTATATGGTCCATTGGTTTCATTATGACTACCTCGGCTTCTATAAGCTGCGAAAATCGCGTGCATGGAATTTCTACCGGAAATGTGGCTGGAAAAAGATTAGAAATCGAATTTTATATCTGAGTTGTAATATGTACCACGTCTCCCCATGAATCCATCATGTACCACCTTCCATCTACTGATTCGCTAAAAATTGTTTCAATCCTTTGAAGCACCGTTCATACCCTTTAGGTTATTCTAAAAAAATTCTTTTCTGTTATGCTACCATTAAGCCATCGTCTGCTTTTGAGGCTCTACTACAAAGTGCTTCACTAATTCCGCCCCAGGTCCTCTTTTCTCCTTTGTACGGACTTGTCCTGTCCGAAAATGTGCGTTTTAAACCTCCTGTTCCTTTATACAATTTCCTAATCGTCCTTTACGAGCATTTGAACAGAGGCGCAGTCATTTTTCACTAATGTTGTTCAATTCTGCCAGTCACCCTGCTCATCTTTTCGTTAAATCGGTGAAAAGTTTGCTATTCGTTTTGCCTTTCGTAGTCGCTGCCCTCATCGCACGCCGCATTGTGCAGGGAAATTGAAGAGAAAAAGTCCAGAACTGGCGTTGCTCCGCATCCGCCGCATTCCTGGTATTTAATCATAAGTGCACTGGGCATCCTGACCACCAGCTTATACCAACGTCACTGCCACTCCCCAATCGTACAGAATTCTGTTCCTCTATCCTTCGCGCTCTTATTAAGCATCTCCTCATTATCTCGCCCTCTAGAATTACTAATATTTTAAGCAACCATACAGCTCTGTTCCACTGTATAGGCCAGTTGTGTTGCTCTGTAGTTTACAATTCATCTTACCCCGATTATGATTTAGTTGAACTTTCGGTTCTTCCATGTCGTCCCATTTGGCCACATCGTGATGTTCGCTTCATTAAATTTAGTTTTGTTCTTGGGCCCTCTCGATCATTTTGTGAGTCTTTCGTGCTGTCCTTCCTCTCATAATTTGACCACGGTTCACTTCTACCCTCACGGATCCTTATTGTCCTATTTCGTACTGATACACGCCTTATTACAGTCCATGGATCCGCTTCAATAAAGTTTTATTGCAATTAATTGCAATAACATTATTACAATAATTATTGCAATAATGTTAGGAGAAAAAGAGGCATTGCAATAGTATTGCAATGCTTATTTTTCTCCCGAACATTGTCGCAATACATATTGAAAATTATTGAAAACTACTGCCAATTATTGCAAATATTCATTCCTGGGTTGCATTACGTAACTTCACGGCTGCAGTAGTTTATCTGCAGCGACGTTTTGGTATGAAATTGCTGACCTCTCTTCTCGTGGAAAATCTTCTTCGTGCCCCTTGATTTGCGATCTCATTGTCTTCGGTATCTTCGTGGTGGGCCGCAACAAGCCTGTAACGAAAACTCAGATCGCCAAGGCTTCAACGAAGATTTTTAAGCGCGAAACCATGAATTGAATGGCGCGACACGAACGTTTCTGACATTCAAGTTAAGTGCCCCCAAACCACCTGCATAAGCCGTTTGATAACCTTCTAGGACAAAAGTGGATGCAAAAATCCGTACGCTCATCTTCGCTCCTGTTATAGCAGGGTAAAAGTCTCACTGAACAGGAGGAGCTTCTGAAGAAGCTCCATGAGGAATCCTCCGCGTCTGTGTAGCTTTCCGGTGATACAATTCGAGCATACTTCCGGTCTGATGTTCTCTCAGAGTACGAGAAAACTGTAAACGGTTTCATTCGTCTCCGAGTTCTTCGCAGAGCACCGTTTAAGGTCATTGAAGACAAAGAGTACATAAAATTTTCGCGTTTCAAAGCAGTAACAAATCCTGAGAAAGTCAAATAATCCATCATGAATATGTTTGAACTTGTTTGCTCTGCATTCAAAAAGACTTGGAAAACACGAAGGGCACTTTTATTTTTGATGGATTGTCAAAGAATGGCAGAAAAAATGTTGCTATGATTACATTGTATTTAAAGAACATCCGGGAAAGCTCCGATAAAAGAAGACCTACTCTGCAACTGAAAAAGCTTGAGTTGATCGCACTCTCATCCAATGGCGAAACTGCAAGCTCGAGACGTCGAGGATCCAACGACTGATGGGGAATATCCGAAAGCTGATTAGACAGATCCAAATATGATGAGACAGATCGAAAGGATGAAGAAGAAACTGTTTCATTTAATTACCGCAACTATCTAAAATGTTTCAGAGACAACTTCGAGTTCTTCGGGTGTGACTTTGAAGAGTAGTTTTTAGCTCTCATAAGTGCTAACTTCAGCAAAAACAGGAAATTTCTGCAGACTGCTCCATACCACTTGTCGGTTGATGCAAACATGGGTTGAACCTACTAGTGTAAGATATTATCAAAAGAGTTCCACATCTGCAAAATCAAATTCAGTCTGTTCACGACACAGTATCTGCTTAACGCGGTTCACTTAAGAATGCAGCTATGTTGCGTAATTTCACATCTATTCATGGTATCACACCAACTGGTAAGGGATGGTCTGGAAAGGCATAAATGTTGGTGAGATTCGAAAATGATCAGAAAAGAGCTCATTGAAGCCAGCAGAGATTAGCAAGGGTCGATTCTGATTGGTCGCACCGCGCAGTTAACAAGAAAAATGAGAAAGACAGCTAAAATGCTTTCTGAAATCAAGGAGATGATTTAGAGTGTTCAAAAGCAATTCTACACACTTTAGGAATGCAGAGGTGACAATGATTTAATTCTGCAAAATATATCGGGTGTCAAAAATGATGAGGCATTCTTTCAATGTTTTCTCGGAAACAAGTACATCCATTTGAATTTTCATTTGTCTGTTAATCCAAACTTTGAAAGGGGTGTGGTGAAAATACAACGCAAAGAGGGTAATAAACTCAAAGATGATGACATTCAAGCTGCATAAAGTCTTCTGAGGCCGCTTAATGAATTTTACTGATAAAATGTTATGAAAGGGGTCTCAATGAGTTAAACGCTCAAAAAGATGAAAAAGAATGATACTTGCACTTTTCGTTGCGCGGAGTTCATTCTGGGATCCGTTGCGGGTGTTGAGCGCATGCGGAGTACTGCAAAATATGTTTTCGCAATAGAACGAAGCAAGTTGAAGCCTCTCATGTTTGGAGCAATAATGACATGTGCCGTATAGGAACGAACCAATAATCGTCTGGATGAATTTGAAGCAAAATTGGAGGTCGAAGTTGAGCATGTCTTCAATTAATTCAAATCCATTCTGTGAAGTGCAGCAGTACGATACAGCGTGCCCAACTGCTTTCACTGTCACCTGAGGTTGTGTAAGAGGTTAGATTAATTGAATACAGTAAACTGTCTCGTGATAAATACGATTGTTGAAAAGAAGTGAGAAAACCTTGCAATAATATTGCAAACGTATTGCAATTTCCAGAAATATTTCAATATTTATTGAACTTTTTACACGTTTTGCAATAGTTATGTAATTTTGAAAAATAGTGCAATAACTATTGCAATTTTGAAACATTTGCAAAACTTATTTCAAATATAAAACTTATTGCAATAAGTTGCAATATTATGGCCCGGACCCTGTTCTAGTCCCTTTCTTAACTTGACATCTATCGGAAGGCTTCCCTATCCTTTCACCTGTTACAAGACTTCTCAAATGTCGTCTATTGGTTTGTTTGAGGTTTTGATTAAACGCGCCTAAAATAGCGGAAAGGATATTTGTTAGAGTTTCACAATCCTTTTTGTTTAACGTCAACGAATATGGATGTACGTAGTTTTACTGGTATCCAGAATGTGTTGAATAAAATATCAGAATGAAAAAGGCAAAGGTAACCTGATGTAGAAAAGGTTCTATTAAAACGATAGAAGAACAGAAGTTTTCAAAAACTTTGAAACAGAGCGAGAAAGGCGTGACCCAGAGATAAAATGGACATGAGACATTGTATGGTTTTGGGACGTAAGGAGACAAGCTTTTCACAAAAGGGTTCCAAAACAACGCCGAATCGACTGCAATTCTGAGAGAAATGGCCAGATTTGACGAGGAGGAAAGCATGGTATGAGGGAAGAAAAGTTTCGCAAATGTTTTTAATACGAAACCTGGGCTCCGATTTATCCAGCAGTTTCGCAAAAGGACGGGAGCTGAGGCTGAAGTAACCTTTTGATTATACCTGACACTTAACGTCTCTTAGATTTCTCCTTACTGTAGACCAGAAATTGATTGTCTCGGAAGTATGGCGTTAAGCCAGCTCTACTGTGAGTAGATAGTAGATAGGCACAAAATGAACCACATAGAAATAAATTAGACGCATTTGTACAGTATGAGGGACGGGATAATCTTGATAAAAAAAATATAAAATTGAATTTTTGTATTAAGAATCATTTATTTATCTGCAATTACGACTGAACTACGATTTAGCATACGATATGCTATGAATACAACATTTCTTTAGCCTAATAGTGAAATGAATCTCGGTTCGATCAAACAGTAAATTCCAGGCGATGAAAGATTCCCGTCCTCCTTGAAGAACCTCGAGAAAATGATTATTGTAAATTTTGCCCAATGTAACAGTGCCCACGCAAAGAAATTATTATTAATTTTGAAAAAAGGGGACTGCTCGTAAAAAATGACTGGAAAATTTTAAAATGGACTAGTATTTGAATTGAACTGATGCCGTATTTGAAGAGTCAATTTTGTAGCGAAAATAATCAGATTTAAATCATGAATAAAAATCACGTAGAATTGAATTTTGAATTGATCCGTCCCTTGCATTTCTCAATTCGTTATCTTCATTGATCAAAAGTGTGACCGAATCCATATAAAAATTGTGCATGTATTGTTCATGTCTCATCCCCTGTCCTCACAGTATTTTTCTACGGAATGTTGCGGCAGGGAAGACACAATTCAACCTTGGGGCGGCATTCTCTTACTATTTAATATTTCTGAAGTATGCCGCTATGCATAGTTCTCATGAAGCAGCGTTCGGATGACATCATGCAAGGAAAACCAAGCATGAATCATGCTCTCTCTGTGTTTGAGAGACTTCAAAGAAATGGAAAATGGAGTGAGAAAGAGACAATATGTTTATTCTTTGCAACGGACATCTCGAGAAACTACTTAGAACTACAACTCTCTGCACTATATGTGCATTTTTGTGTTTGTTGGTAAATTATTTCGAGAATTCAAAAGTTGAAACACAGACGCTTTGTGAAAAGAAAATGAAAGTACCTGCGGTATGCTGAACCAGTCTATGCACATTGCAAAATGCATAGCCAAATCAAGAAGGATAATGAAACTTACGAACTTATCTCTGTTTTTGCAATTAGAATTTTGACGGATAATAGTTAAAAACCAGTTCTACATAAATCATCTCTTGCCCGAGTCATCCATGCTTTTTTCCAGTTGACAATATCTCGTTTTCCGAAACACCATCTACATGTCTATCTATCAAGGAATTCCTTTGTTGCTGTCTCTATCCAAAATGCGTTCCATACCCTTCCTTCTTACTGCTTGTCTCTCCATCTCGACCACATTATCTCACTCAAGCACCGACAAAATCGGATATTCTCTTCGACAAGGAAGCAGGCAATGTTCGCAGCAACGCGGTCATCTGTGCGCTGTACTACGCACAAGTGCTGATGAATTGGCATGTCGCTTCATTTTGGAAACAGGTACATTCCCCGCACCCAACCCATTCCCAACCCGTCCGTCAAACTATGATGCTCTCGCGACGGCCAAGGTCCAGACAGGTCGAGACCTGCTTCTAGGGGCAGGTTTTCTATCGCTCCTTCTCACGAAGCGAGCCTGCAGTGCGGATACGTCGCCAAACGGGCTTCACATGGAAGGATTGAAGCGCGGGGCGAGAATAGAGCTCGGCCAGTACGGCGGGTCGTTCTCTGTCTCGCAGGACGATGACGGGGAGGCAGCCGTGCTTTGGTGTGTGAAGGCGCCTTGTCCAACCGATGGCGATGGCGATGACGACGACGAATCCCTTGATTATGACGATGATCGCCTCATTTCTCTCCGTTACGGTCGAAGGAGATTGCTCGCTGCTTCAAAGGCTGATAAAGCGGCTTCACTCAGTCTTTCCCGTGTCGTCGATGTTTGGGATAGTTTTATACAGAAGAGATATACTCGGTGCGATCCGAGAAGTATTAAGGTTAAGAAAAGGCGTCAAGGCTGGAGTACAACGGTAAATTGTTGAACACAGAGTTGGCATGTCAATAAATTGCTTTCAAGATTATTTATCTCTCTTTTTGTAACGCAAAAAGTGCTAAACTGTGATTACATCTCGCCCGAACAGGACATTTATTGTTTTCTTGACCGTTGCGAGCATGGCCTCGAGCCCAAAACATTGGAACGTATTGCGATAGTTAATCTGTTTGTAATTATTATTGCAAAAATTTCTTTTGACTTTAAGTATTGCAGTAATATTTTTGCGGTCATAGATATTGCGATTCCATTAATAAGATTTCAATAAAACAGGACGATAACATCACAGTCAGTATTCCACGAACGCGTCAACTTATACCTGAACTTGCACAGTACAACGGCAGATGCAGCACCCGCGCGGCGGCGGCGGCACCAGCTATGGGAGCACCGTAATTCGATAATTGAACGAAAAATGATATTCACGTAATTGCAAAAACAATTGCTCAGTTCTGTTCAAATTTGATTTCCAAAATTTCACTGATTTGAAATTACAAGTTATTACAATAAATATTATTTTGCAAAAATATATTGCAATAAATTTGCGATTTGCAATATTATTGCAACAAATTGTTTGTTTTCAGTAACATTGCAATTTAAATTTCTTTTTGCAGTTACACTTCAATTAGTTTTCTTTTTGCAATAAATTTTGCAATAAATACTCATTTTGCAAAATATTGCAGTAAATGTTCTTCTTGCAATGACTTACTACAATAATTCATTGTTTTATTAATGCAACAGAAAAATAGATTGCGCCCGAGCCCTCGTTGCGAGGGAAAAAAGTGATTTTTGCTACGGTAATGCAAACAAGAGTAAAGGTTTTGTCCATTTTGAAATGAAGGTTAAGAAAGACCTTGGGATTCTCTTCCGCGAGTGTGTCGTACTTTGAGAGTAATACAAATGACCTGCGTATTTTTTGGGACTAAACGGTCTCGATTCCAACTTCAAAGCTCCTCTAGTAGTACTAACTTTCTAATGGTCATGAATGGTTCTCTATGCAGAGGTGTAATCTTCCATCTTCATTTTCATATTGAATTGAGCTATCCTTACATGAAACAAATCAAGAAGTCAATACCGTCCTCATCAACAGACCGACATAACCATATCCTCTAAATACATGGACATACCAATTTTACACGATAGAGTTGTATTTTTCGGCCACATAATTAAAGATTGTTGGTCTTCTTCAAATTAGTGTAGCCTATCAAATTCGGGAAAGTCAGGATAACACAAAAACTGTCCGAAAAACGTCTCTCAATGTGAATTGATTTGTTCGCTTTCCTAGTTTGAGGATTATTGAAAAACCAAAAGTTTTGAATGTAATTGTGCACATATTATATTGAAAATTCTCCAATGTATAAACGCAATGCTCGCCTTGTTGTTTTAAATTAAAATAATCGATCACCACTATAAGAACGGTAATGGGAACAGTCGAGAGAAAGTAGAATAGGGCAAAAAGTATGCCTTAAAAGCACTGGTTCTTTGCAGTTGGCTTTACTTGTGGGAGGTCAGATCTATCTATGGTGATTCTGCTGGACATCCGTGCATCAATGAAAGAATGGAAATTCTTATTAAAAATATAAAAAATATGTGTATCTAAACTTCCGGGCGTTGACATTCTGCACTTATACGTTGTATAAGACAATGAAGAGAGACAAAATTATCGGTGTATGTTTACATTGCACTTGTTACATTATGCCTCAAGTATATAACAATTTGGCATTAAAAAAGCATATTGAGAAGATAATATCCATGGAAAAAGTCAACTTGTAAACGGAAGACTAAATTTTATTTTCATTACAAATACTGAAGAGTGGTGCTGGAGGTGTTGAAATTTGGCGCACGTTTGATGAACTCATCGGAAAGATGTTGTACGAATACCAAGATTAGCAGGGGACAAAATTTTGGATTTTTTTTATTCGAACTAGAGATACTTCTTATTTATTATATTTATTCTCGTGTTGAAAGTCATCTAAAACTCTGCTTCGAGCCAAAAGTTTTTACAGGTGCATTTCTCCTAGAAAATCAAATTTTCTCCTGTCAATAAGCATGCAAAGACTTTGAGCTTCCTTTCTTCAACCATGCACAGCTCGATTCTTACAAGAGCTTCAAGGACGGATTAATCCATCGACCTGTCATGTCTCTTCCCAAGATCTACCTACCCAACTCGGTGGATACCGACGTGTATGACCACCAAGTCTGCGTCTCTCTCATGGATGAGCACAAAATTTCGCAGGTACGCTCCAGTCTCCGGAGGTATCTCTGTAGAGATTATATCGTTGATGGCCTGCAGGTCTCGCAGTCTTTTCTTCGACTCGCGATAGAGAATAAATATTTATTGCGCGTGTGGTAACCAGCGCTTCTTGAACTCGAAGAATTTCACGTGAGGTTTCAACGTCCCAAAGATGCCCTCATAAATTATTTATTGGAGCATGGCCTTTGCCGTAATGTGAATCACGCGAGCACAGAGAACAGGAATATATGTAGTTTATGGACTTCCGCAGAATCTCGGGCCATCTAGGGTTGCATATGATCGTCAGAAGAGACTTCTGGATGCCCGATATGTGTTTTAACGTCCCGTATATTGTGCAAAGCGTGCCGCATGTAAAGATCACCGCCGACAAACGATGAAGGTGGTACAAAAAAACCCTACTCCTCACCACGTTCATCTCATATTTCATCTCCGCAAAGTCGCGAAATCGTAAGAAAATTGGAAACGGTAACAAATAGGATACTGGAGCTGGTACCGCAACTCTGCTGAACGCAACTTAAGCGTGATAGAAGAATAATTTCTGGCCTTCGTATGGGCTTGTCAGATCTGTCGTCAATACCTGGAACATCGTAAATTCTAGGACTAAACTGAACACCAAGAGCTGAAGTCGCTGCTTGGAGCGACAGATAATTCAGGCCGTTTGGCCCGATGACGTTTACTTCTGTCAGAGTTACACTTCTCAGTTGATTATAAGGAGGGATAGAAGAATCAAATAGCTGATTCACTGTCACATAAGCCCACAGGCAAAGAGACTGATGTAGATATAGACGCAAATATCCCTTTCCTGGCTACTGCGTGGAGCTCTAAAACCTCTATCGAACAATAGATTTAAGACATCGACATCATCGATGATGAAGAAGCTCTAGATGAGACACTGGATC
>JAVCKV010314372.1:0-14109 GCA_032274145.1 Herpochondria borealis
AACAATGGAAGATGAGTTTCAGATACTCTTCTTCCAGCAGCTAAGAGAGTTGATGAAAGTTATCTTGAAAATAGGCATCGAGAAGGCCTATGAAAACATTGGTTGGGCTAATCTAGATGTGATCTTGAACTTAAAGGCTGTTGAACGATGTGGTTAAAGTGGGGTTTCAAATGCCCGTCTACTTCTAATTTCTTTTGATTACTAGGAACCTCACTGTATTTTGGCTCATGAGGACTATGGCGAGGGGCAACTAGCCGAAAAAGAATCATGTTTTCCTCACTACATTGAGTTGGTGGTTCACTCAGGAGGAAAAGGACCCTCGATAGGATCGTAATTAAAAATTGAGAAGCACAAAATGCTCCATCAACATTGAGCCAATTTGGATGCTTGTCCTGCAGCTCAACACCACCTCTAATGTTGTCGCAATGAAGAAGAACCGTGTTTACGGTACAGCTTTGCGCAGACTATGCAAGATTGACCCTTGATTTCCTTTATGGCTGGCGCCAGTGCGTTCAGATCAATGGTTTCCCGATCATCAGGCAATGTGTTGACCGTTTGAAGTGCGCTGCGTCCCATATCCAGCATGGAGGACCTTCCAAATGCTGGAATGTGATACTAGCCGAGAGCATGTTGGTTCTCGGTACATTCATTAGTCCATCTCGTGCAATGTCGATGCAGTGAGAACGTTCAACCCATTGCCGATCCTAGCACCACAACGATCCCTTTTGCAAACCCTAGAGGGCAGTCTGGGAATAGGCTGCACCTATTCTCCGTCAGCAGCACGAGTAAACAAGATACATATAATATCAGAAGCCAGAAAGAGCAAAGAGTGCATACTGTCGACGTCTGCTCCATCAGCATCAAACACAGAGAAGACATACATAAGATATCAGAAACCTGAAAGAGCAAAGAGAGCTAGAGTAAATTTGATTGTTACAAGTGGCACCGCACAGACTCTTTTACCTACAAACCGGTTTCGGGTTTCTGATATATGAATCTTGTCTACTTTTGCTGTTGGTGGAGAAAGGCGTCGACAGTATTCTCGAGCAGACTGACAACCGTCATTGGACCAACGCCTCCGGGCACAGGCGTCATCAGAGAAGCAACCTGTTTGGCTCCAATATCGACATCGCCGACTATGTGTTCAATGCGTTGGTTCTTGTCACTCCATTTTTCCATCACATGGAAGCCCACGTCTACGACCACCGCACCGGGCTTGATCCAGTCGGCTTTCACGAGATTTGGCGAGCCGGCTGATGCAATGACAATATCGGAGGCCTTGACAATCTCACGGAGGTTCGTTGTGTGCAAGTCGCAATTGGACACGGTCGCGCCACGATCCATGAGACAGAGTGTGATTGGTAGGCCAACGAGGCACGAGCGCCCAATGACGCAAACTTTCTTGCCCACCACGGGCACAGCGTAGTGATCCAACAGCGTCATGATGCCCTTGGCCGTGCACGGTGTAAAGCATGGTGCGCTAGTACCCGAGTCTCCTCCGTCAAGGATGCTTAGACCAGCAAGGTTCGAGGCCGCAAACCCATCGACATCTTTGCTTGGACTCACCGCGGCTAGAACTTTGTATTTGTCTACACCGAAAGGGAGAGGGATCTGAACCATGATCCCGTTAGTTTCGGTGGATTTGTTTAAGCGTTGAATCCTGTCGATGAGTTTCTCCTCTAGGTTTGCTGCATCGTTGTCGTGCTCAAAGCGATGAATCTCCGCCGACACTCCTACAGCAGTTGCAGCTCTGCTCTTTTGCTGCACATACCGCTCAGAGTCTTCGTTGCCACTGACAATAACCACTGCAAGCTTCGGAACAGTACCGTGACTTGTCTTGATGGAGTCTATCTGATTTTCCAGATTGGCAAGCCGGAGCTTGCTGACTTTCCCGCCTTTCATAGCACGGGAAGGAGAGAAATAGTCCAAAGACGAACAATTGACATCGCTTTCGGAGCAACCGGTCGATAGAGAACGATAGTGATCGAGGGAAAGATGAAGAGGGGTCGCAGTGGGGCTGATCTTGTGCACAAAGCTCATGCGAGCACCTCTGTATTCTGCGCTGACAAAATTCTCTCTCATAATTCTGAGCTCGTGTGCACGAGCAGCTTCGAGCGCCCCATACCATTCCTGTGTACGCTGTTTGATCTTGCTGCTTCGGATACGCTCTAATCGTGCAGTGTTCTGCGCAAGCTTGTTGCTATGCACAAGGACTTCCTCCATGAATGTGGTCCTATCCTCCGTGAGGATAGCATCGATCATTCCCAGTGATTGGGCAGTGGCGGCGGATACAGGCATGCAGTTCTCTGTTAGCGCCATTGCGTTGTCATGTCCCACCCGCTTGGGCAAGAAGTATGTCCAATACTCGGATCCATTGAGTCCCATGGATTTGTAGTGAGGATTGAGCACTGTTCGTCCATGAGCCCAGACGAAGTCGCATGCTAGTGCTGCCATTGCCCCGCCGGCTCCTGCGTTGCCTTGTAGAGCAGCAATGGTGATCTTGTTGGAGGAAAATACCGCCTTTACGAAGTCGTTGATAGCGTTGATGTTATTCCAAGACTCTTGCACAGCGTCGTTGGATGCCTCTACAGTATTGAGATTGATGCCGTTTGACCAGTTGGAGATGCCACCGGCTAACGTCACTGTTTTGACATCATCTTGAGCACAGACTTCTTCGAAGAAGGCGATAAGGCGTTTACACTGGCTGGTGCTCATCGCTCCGTTAAGGAACGGGAAGTGAAGCACTGCTGCGCCATCGTTTGAGATTGTAGCCCACATATCTCTCCAACCCCCATCAAATCTCGACGTCTCACTTTCTCGAAAGATCTTATTGGGCTCATAAAGTTCGGGAATGTTAGCTGTGAGGGACTCTGGGAGAATCTCTGTGGCCGGAAGCTTGATGCGTGGAAGCACACCGTCTTTGCCGCGACCCTTCATATGTGTAACCCACGCTTCGCCTTCTGCGCAAGCAATGCGTACGGCACCGTGCCGTTTTCCGGTGATTGTCCCCGGCACCACACCAGTCGACTCGACAGAGCTCTCAACGTGAGCTCCGTACAGGAACACCTTGTGGCCCTGAATGCTGCATGGGGCGCCGGGTGAGGAGTCCGATACACGTATAGCTGCCGCAACGTTTAACGCGGTTTCATTAAAGTCCACGGAACGTTCTGAAAGCTTCATGTTGGGGCGGAGCGTGCCTTTGACTGCTGGGTCAGAATAGTCAAGAGGAATTCCCTCTTCGCCAGAGACTATCTTCTCCAAGGACTCATGAATGGCATCCATTGCCGCGTCTACCACCGCACCGCTGTACATTGCGGACTTGGTCGCCTCATAGGGGACCGGGAAGTTCTTCGTAGACCAGATGTCACCTGCATCCATCTCTTCATCCGCTTGAAGTACTGTTACTCCCCATTGTGATTGGTTCTCTTGCAGAGCCCAGTCTATGGACGAACCACCCCTGTCGCCTTGGATGCCAGGATGGACCACTAAGCAGATTCTCGAGGTGTCTTTCCAGATCTCCTCGGGTATACGTTTGGTCAGAAACGGGCAGAGGACTACGTCAGGGTTGTGCCGTTGGACCGCATTGATCATTTGCTTTCCGTCTATGGCCAGCTCGATGCGCACATCCTGACCGTAGGTTTCCTTGAGTTCAAGATAGGCGCGCTGGGTCATCGAGTTGAATGAATTGCTGAGGAGAAGTACACGTAGTTCTCCGATTTGGTCCGCTGCACTGAAAGAAGAAGCAGCTCCCACCGTCGGGAACTCACGCGCGCCCGATGGTGGCAACGCCTTGTTTCGAGTCGCTTTACGGAGATTGTTTGGGACTACCATGCGTGAAGCCGACGATGACATCTTGCTGGCATGTAGTCTGTTGAACTGGCTCAAAAGCGAAACACTGCGTGTGCTGGCCTTGATGTTAGGACGAGCCAAACCTGTCACGCCGAGACCACTCCGTGCGGAGAGAACGGTACGGATCATCGTCTTGGTAATAGTCTGTCTCAGTGGTAAGAGTTGAAGCTGTGGCTAAGCGTTTGAGATGGTGAAATTGTGAGCTTGCAACATTCAGGGAATCAAACCTACGTGACCAAGTTGGAGAAGTTGGATGTAGTCGTGAAGGCTCGAGAAAAATTGTCTGCTGGGAGTCAATCATACTGGACCAAGTTTGAGAATCAGGGATCTACGTCTAGGGGCCATGTAAAAATTGGAGAAGTCACGACTTACTTTTCTAAGCGATGTTCTAAAGAGATGAACCATTGTTCGAAGAACCCTGTTCTTTGGACCTGTTCTTTGGAACACATTGGTGGCGCGATGAAAGTTGCAACTACAGGGGTGCGACGAGTCAGTCAGTCGTGATCACAGCAGGCGGTGGTCGACAAGTAGCAAGTGATCTACAACAATGTGCAGGTACAAGTGCAGTACATACAATGCCACCCAGCCACGTTCCATAGAGTGTATATCCAGGTACATCACTAAATCCGAGATCCCAAGCGGGTAGACACAAGAATCTTAGTTGAGAAGGAAACGAATCTCAACCAGCGTATATGCTATATCGATGTTGGCCCTACATCGTATTTTTGATCGCCTGGGTTAGGGTTGCATCTGGCGAAAGGCTAGGCGATGTTGGGTCTGTATCAGTAGTTAACGATACCGTATTACACCAGTGCTACGTACATGAACTGACCAATCACCACACGTAGATTGGGCTCATGTGGGACTGGCGACTCACTCACTCCCTCTCATTTTAGACCCATGATAGCAGATGTACATGCGCCATCTGCACGTACGTCCTCGACGCCCCAACCCAAGCCGAGTATGTCAAGAAGATCATGGATGTCTTTTCATAAACTGAGGCGCATTACTCGTCGCAGTCTTGATTCGGAAACAGCTTACAACGTGCTATGTGACACACCCCAGCAGATTATCGACCAGAGCATTTTGCTTTTACTTCTCTACACCAACAGGAACATGACAGGACCTCAATTGATACCACCGCGACCTTCCAGAAGAGACATAAGACCGCTATGGCCTGATCCAACTAGTTGACGTGCTCAAGAAATATTTGCGGACACCACTGTTCAAACGCAGTCGAGTTCTCGTTTGATGCCCATCGCGACTTCTCTTCTTCTTCTTACACTTCGCATTGAGTGTATCACTTGTTGATAAGGAAGAAGGTCCTTGTGAGAACCCAAAGAACATGGAAGCAAAGAACAAAAACGGAATGCTGTTTTACACCAGTAGCAAACTGACTGCATTACTGCACTGCTACACGAGGAAATAGACCTATCAGAACCGCTATCAGAACGGTCCCGTGGCCGCGGGACTGAAAGTGTGTTTGTCATGTCAGGAGGCGGTGTGGCAAGACCAACTGGAAACTACGTGGTCGAAGAACATGATTGGACAGTTTTGTCAGCTTGAAGGACTGCGAAAGGATATGGTTCTGACATTTTCTATTTAGGATCAGCCAGCTGTTGCCTGCCGTCATACTGCAAAAACCAGCGGCGTCGGTTCGATCATGCGATTTGGTTGGTTGAAATTCCTTTTGCATGCCTGTCCTGTATCTCTTGTTACCAGCCTCGCATCTGCCACAAAAGAACATCTCTCTCAGGGTCTTAGCCCATCATCTGGTTGCCAGTGCAAAGTTGTCGAGATCAACATAGTTGATGCCCCCCTCATATTGAATCCTTACAGGCCACTGCATGTCATCCTAGTTGAAGGTGAGTCGAAGCGATTACGCCCCTGGCGATTTGCGAAAGCACAGGTCGTGAACTATCCGATGTTCTGCAAAGGTCTTGCTTCATTTCTTTTTTGCTGGGAAGTGAACTTGTTGTTGTGAAGGTGTCCTTGATTGGAGCTTCTTCCGCCATTCACCAGCTACGATGCTTCTAGAATTGTGCAAGCAATTGGGGGTACTGTTGCGGTTTGGTCGCGAGATCACAAATTGCCACCGAACTACTGCAGGACATTATTGTTGCGGTATGAGAAGACATTGGTTCCAGACACTTCAGACCTTACGAGCTACCTTCGATGTAATTATCTTTTGTTGCAACTGTTGAGAGTCAATGGTCCTGAGAGTTGAATCTGATTACTCAAGGTCTCCATTCGACTCGGCTGTGCAGTACCCAAGCATTCCATTATTTGAGTTTTGTCGTGCTTCGCCTTCGGCTTGGGGCTGTCCAGCAATTTACCTTACAACTACCGACTCCACCAACGCTGTTCAGTTCTTTTCTGTTACTGGCAACCTTATCAACGGGAGAGATTGGAAGCCATGCTTGTTTCATTCGTTATCAACATCGTGAAATGCAGTTCCGTTCCATGCCAGTTAAAGAAGCGTTGCGTAGGATTTGTATGTTCTGTACGCGTTGATATTATTTTCTTCTCTCAGTTTGGCGGGAAATCGGATTTTGATACAGGAACTCGAAACTGTGACCAAAGCCCCATGCAATGCACATAATAGGTGACCGACCAACCCAGCCGTGATCTCACCCTTTTATCGGTTTTCTGTGCACAGAATATATTCCGCAATGAACAACAAAGAGCAACCTGATCAAGATTCAATGATGGCCTTGGAGGCCCTGATGAAGATCAAGTCTGCAACCAATGCCGAGTCCCCCCAACCCCCGCGAATTAACCAAAGCGCTGTTCGAGAAGGAGTTCAACAGGCGGTGACCCGAACAGCACAAAATGTAGCCCAACATCGCATCCCCGTGCCAATCATTTCGATTCCCCCGCCCCCATTCAACATGGCTCAGATGTCGCAGTTTCAGGGATATGCCATGTTGCCACCACTGACGGAGCGTCCACCGGTGCCCAAGGTTGGTCATCAATCTGAAGAGCAGCAGCCTCGATTACAAACACCCCCATTGAATGTGGAATCAACAGCAGCAGCCATGGACCCTTCGCTCCGCCAGGAAAAGATTGAAGCGGCCCTTCGATCAAAACCTCAGCGAGGCAGAAAACGGGACAACCTGAGCGTTGAGGAGCGCCTCGAGTTGACTCGCACAAGGAATAGGGAACATGCAAAAAGCACAAGGTAAGCAGGGATTGGTATTTCTCGAATTTTTTTTGGTTCATTGGTGACAATTATCTCACGGATGTGCACCAGGATCCGCAAGAAGGCTCGCTACGAAGAGCTGATCAGCAAGGAAGCAATGTACGACGATATCAAGAAAACTCAAGACCTCGAAGAAGATCGTATAGATACGGTGACAACTTTCATCGGGTGTCGAGAGAAGGAACTTTCTATGCCGAGCGAAGAGTGTAATCGAGCGCTAATGGCAACAGTGCACACGTCTTTCTCCGTTGACCTTCCATCAATTGCTGGTAGCGGTTCGTATGAGAAGCATCTTGACGCCATGTCAAGGATTGGCAAGCTGGAAGAAATGATTCGTGGTAAGCTTGCCAAGAAGTTTGGCCCAAATGTTGTGCTTGGCTACCACATTGTTGGCGGCAGAGACTCGATTGCGCTCAATAGAGCTGGTGTCGCTCTAGTCGAGCTCTCAATGGTTGGCAGGGACAATCAGGGCAAATCGTTGACGGCCCATACTGCACTGACAAAGTGGACATTTGCCGCCAACTCGCACCAGTTGACAGCGATGCAGTGGACCACCGTTGCAGACAACATTGAAGACTTGCCGCCATCCAATGAAGGACTCAAGTTGCAGAAACACTATCCAAGTGTTGTCTCGCTCGATCCAAATATTGGCGGCTCTGAAGAACACAATCGGGGAGTCAGCCCTCGGGCCGAAGAGAGACCAGGAATTAGCTTTTAGAGGAAGGTTCTTCCAGGCGGGGTGTCTGGGCGTTCACACGTCCTGTTTAGGATTTATAAGTGCATGGGATGAAGTTTGTGGGTACCGAAGGGTTTGTGTTGTACCGGTATTGAATATAGTGTCTGATAACAACGTTGAATAGAGAATGTATGTGCATGGAAATACTCACTACTCATAGTGCTTGTGCAAGTTAAGTCCCTCACGCCAGCAAACACGGTTGAACTGCAACTCTCTTGGTATGCTCTAGACGACTTGTACGCGCCCTCACTTGGAAGCAACCAGTGGACACTGTAGTGCTGTGTGTCCCTTCGTTTGGCACATGTGACAATGGTCGTGATCCAAGTCGCACTTATTACCATTACGGAATCGTTTGCAGCCATCCTTGTGGTAGTTGTGATAGCGACAAATGGGTGTACCACTACCGCCATTCACGCGCCGAAGCGGTGCTTGTAGAGGATGTGAGGGTATCTTGCGGTCCAGTTGCTGCAATCTCGTGTGAATCCAGTCCGGTGCGGCTGTGATATATCCAGTAGTGTCGTCAACGTTCAGGTCGTCACCGAGCGCGGCCGTCAACTCTCGACTCTTAATGACCACCAGTGTGGGTGAAAAGGTCTCCACGACCCATGCAATCATTCGCAAGACTCCTTCACAGTCTCGATTTCCTCCAATGTCGATAAATATCTTGTTGGGCGCCATTCGGTTATTATTATTGCTATTGCTGCTCTCGAAAGCTTGCTCCACAAGTCTCTTTGCCATAATTGGATCTGCCATGGCATCCACTTTGTATGCCTTGCTTTGCTGCAACTGCGCGTTGCACCTTGCAACCATGCTATCAGACGTATCAAAACCAATCCAGTTATTATCGCAGTACTTGTTCATAATGACAGAAGCTTCTCCGGTCGAACAACCAACCTCAAGGACTGCATCGTTACTCGTGAGCTGCGAAGAAGCCAAGTTTCTGTAATGAGTCGTCTCGGGAGTCACAATAATGACTCGTTGTTGTTGTTGTGTATCAGCATCATCACCCTCACTACCAAACACTGGTAATAATCGCTTGGCAGCCACAGTCTTTTCTCGAGCATTGTGGTGCAGCTTGATTGTGATGGATTTCGCCTTGGACCCCTCTGCATCGCTACTACTGACGACGGATGATAGGACAGTAGCGCGTTGACCCAGCTCCTTGGCGGATTTAGAGCGCCAAAAGACACAATCCCCCACCTCAATGGACGACCTTGGTGATGCCGGTGGATAAAGATACCAAGAAGTAGCTTCAGCAATCTTTTGTTTCTTCTTCTGGGGTGGTTCTTGCATTGTTGTTTGTTCGTTCGTCGTTCACGAGAGCAGCATTCGAGTGATTGTGTTATAGAAGTACAAGTGATTGTGTGGATGGTGATGGCAGAGGCATCAAAGTAATTTGAAAATCTGGGTTGCAAAACGCGCGCAGCATACGAAAACGACTCGTTCGACTACTTCACTCACGGACTTTCAACGCACAAAGAGCACCTTCCGAAACGCCATCGTGCACGCCGTCCAAAGTAGCAAGTCATTGAACTCTTTCTTCCACTCCACCCCCCGCAATAGAATCACAATAAGAAGCAACCATGGTACGTTAGAACACAAGATATAGGAAGAAAGAGTGGAAGAGAATGATACTGTCGTGGTGGCACCGTACGTAGTGACATTGTCACTCCCGTAGAATTTGTACTGTTTACATACCCACGAACCAAGGTGTGAATGGTCCCGTCAATTTCGTTCTTTCGTTCATCTCTCTTCTAACTCCCTCCTCTGTTTCCTCCCTCCTCTGTTTCCCCCTCCCCTCAGGCTGACGTTCAATACTGGGATGATATTCTCTCCGGAGAGATTGAGGAGATCCATGGACTCATGGATGAAATTCCTGCCATTACAGATCGCGATGGCAAACAGTCGGCCATTGATCAGGCCGAGAGTAAACTCAAGAGTGCCTCCAAGACAAAGAAGACACTCAAGATGGAGACTCGATTGGTGACAGACCAACAAACACGCAAGACGTATGAGACTCGCCTGACAAGGTTGGGGGAAGATTTGAGTCACCTCAAGGCAGATTTGTCTGCGTTGAAGCAAGATTTCCAAAAGGAGGGACTCATGGATGGCGCTGGAGGAGATGATGATTTTCAGTATACGGAAGAAGATGGACAAAAAGCCGGGGATCAGATGCTGAACAATGCGCGGCAAACACAAGACAAGACGCAGGAATCACTTGACTATACAAAACAGCTTGTAGCTGAATCCAAGGACGTTGGAATCTCCAGTCTAGAAGAATTGAAACGACAACGAGAGACACTGGATCGTATTGACCAAGAAGCAGATCGCATCGATACAGCATTGGATGTAGCAGAAAAGTTGGTGAAAAACTTTGGAAAACGCATGGCATCGGATCGATTCATTCAGTGCTTTGCGGTAGTGAATGTGCTGTTGTTGGTGGGGGTTGTTCTGTATGCCGTCTTTAGCGGCAAATCCTTGTCCACGGCTGGCTCGGGGTCACCGGAGAATCCTGTACAACCAGATGTGCCACCACCAACGAGGCGTCTGAGACAACCAGTTCCAGCGGCGCTGCAGAACCTGTTTGAAGAGAACTGAGGTGTCCACTACTACTAGTTATCTTGTCTTGTCAATGAGGGCTATTACCATCAATAGTATAGTAGAGCCAAATCCTTTATGAATATTCCACTTTGATCATATTGAATATCGATAGCAGCATCTTCGTAAACGCTAGAAACAACAACAACAACAACGTCATGGCGTTCCTTGGACGAGACTATCGAATCCAAACTGGCTGGTTTTTGGAATCATCTACGATCCTCGTCATCAACCGACCAAGCCGGGAAACGCGTCGTCCAAGAAATGCCATCACCATTCTGCCTTGCAAAGAAAACGGCGAGCACCACCCACCACCGCCCTCGCACGCCCACCTCGAACTCGTATACCGTCTCGTTTCAAGACGAAACACTCAACAAGCGATCATCCAAGAAATCCCTCCCACGCGTGAACTTTGATTGGTCCTGCTGTTTCAACGACCCAACACAAACAATACAATGGTGTCATCTACTACTACTACTACTACGACCAGCAGAGATGGTGTGCCTCCTCCCACCACCAATCGTATCCATGATTTGAATGCCAAGACTCACTCAGCCACTCCATTGCAGTCACAAGCAAGCAACCCATGCCTGGCCGAGCAACAACAACACCAGCAGGACAATGCAAAAGCATGCGCGAGTGTGGGTAGTTGCGGCCAGCATTCCAAACAACTCTAACGAGTCAGTCACGAAAGAAGAACAACGAACACCAAACAACAACCAACACACCCAATATACTACCAACGACCACAAGAATACGCATCCAAGAAGCGAGGATGTTGTTCCAGACGATGAAATCGACGAATGTTTCTTGTCGCTCCTTCCCGTACAGTCCTTTCGAGATATGCTCGTTCCGTTTGCTGCGACGAACGGCGGCATCCAATGGCAAAGATGGCAACGAGGATGAATTATTGGATGGAACAAGAACGCAACGCAGCACAACGTCTTTTGGCACAGCATACGCCAAACACTCCAACGGTCGCTCGGAGCACGGCCGGGTGTAACGATGGAGGCGCATCCTTTTGACGACCAACAAGCGCCATTGGAAGGCTCCATCGATGGACGAAACAAACAACGATGCACCTTTTTCCATGATTCCATTGCTACAATCTCTGGGCATTCGCGCGCAAGTCGGTCGTCCAAGAAAGTCGCTCCAATCCACCAAAATGGTCACATTGCCATTCGAAAAAGTCGATCGTCGCATGATTTGCCAATGGACAACAACAAAGACCCAACGTATAGCTGCCATGCCACGTACCAACACTCGTTCCTTCCAAGAGACCATGGGTTCAACTTGCCAAGACTACGGACAAGAACAGGAGTCGTGGTTGGCTCGTCGGCATTCATCAAGCAGACAAGTCGTTCCATGGACGACCATCGAGACAGGCCACCAATATCTCCCACCACCACCCGTCTCGTTCTACACGAGTTGGCAATCTGACAACTTTCAGAAGACATTATTTCTCCTTTCGAGACCACCCAGCGGAGACAACCACGATCCTTGTCTTCGAATCCCCTAACCCCAATCCAGTGTGCACATTTGAACAACACATCATCATGCACAACCAAAAATTGTTACATATACAAGAACAACGCCCTGTACGAAATACTACTATTCTCAAGATCAATACTGTTAACATACAATGATCGGCTTCTAGGTTAAGATTTCTTTGCATCTGCAGGCTTGTAGTAGTCACGGAGACGATTTGCAAGGCCACCAAGCATTACATCAAGTGCCGAGTCTGTCACCAAACCAAAGGCGGAAAAGTTTTTGTCGTGGTCTTGGTGGTGCTGGTGGTGATAACAGCTCAGACGCTCGCTTTCATTCCCTATGAAGCAGATGTCAATGAGGTCCCATTCGAAAAAGTATATCAAATTAAAGCTGTCACCCCGATATCGACAATGCGTATTGATGAGGCAAATCTGCAAATCATATAGGGCCACATGATGTGCTTGAGTCCAGCACAAGAAGGCGAGTCCCAAATTAAACCCAAACGCCATTCCAAAGGCGTCTTCAAAATCGGAGCAAAAGTTTGCAAAAAAGTTCAATTCTTGCTTTTTGTAGGTGTGATGAAACTTGTGCTTCTTGTAGAGAGCAGCGACTTTATGCTCCAGGTAGTGAATCATTCCAAATACCGAGTCCATCAAACCAACCATAAATACAAATACAGGAAATGTCACGGTCGTCTCCAACACAAATCTACTGGTATCCATACAATACTGAAACAGTCCATAGGTAACCATGAGAATTAGGACCAAGGACATATTGCTCAGCATGTTTGGGCTAAGAGTAATTTTGTATTCTTTGTCGGGCTCATCAACGAATCGGTGCTTGGAGTATTCCAACACTGCTCCGGCAATAAAGATAATAGGGGGGAACAGCATTGGCGGGAGCAGTAGATTGAAGAAAACCCAGTAATTCAAGGTTGAAAAGAGCACATCGTAGACAAAAGACGCGAGGAACATGCGTGCTGGTTGACCTTGAAAGCGCTTGGCCTTGACAAGAAAGCTTGCCACGTTGAACGTCACGTACTTGTACAGTAATAACCCTTCGGCAGAGTCCCCAAAGTAACGGCGCACGAGGGCGTAATAGGCCATCAGGACGCCGCACTTGGCGACAAAAATAGGTCCAAATGCAACCATACTACTGTGTCGGGAAAGGCAAGAACGTAAATGAGAAAATGATTTTCTTGTTGCTTTTTGTGTGCAAACAAGATCTTTTCGTTTGAAGTTCAAGATGTTGTTTTGTACATTGAACAGTCCTGTACCTGGTACGCTTCGTACGTGTACTGGTCAGCTTGCTCTTCTCGTACTGGTACTCAGCACGTGCAGCGAATTTGACGCAACAACAACCATATTCTTTGGACGACGATGCCTTCCGCGTGTATAAAGTACATGTAGGGAAGAGTCACGCGTTGCTGAAAAGGCTTACAACGATGCATCTCTGACAGACAAGTCTGAGACAAGTCTGGGCTTAGGAACAACTTTGACGCGTGGAAGCGTGAGCAGAAGAATGATTCAAAGCGACCTTATGATGACATTCAATCCATTGTTGATCTTTCTGTAGCGAAGGCAATCAAGCTCACCGCCTCTACCCGTCCTGGTACGCGAACCAACGCCCAATTCTATCAAAGACCTTAGAAGCCAAAACAAAATTGAAAACTCTGGCGATCAATTCCCTTTCCCATCGTCGAGCAACGTTTGGAGCGAGGACGCATGGTACGATGTAAGGGAGCCAACTTATCCTCATCAAGATTCCAATGAATCGGGAAACAACGGAACGCAGGCTTTTTTTGATGGTCAGATGGCGGCAATCAACCTCGCCATCAATCAAAATAGAGGAAGACTCCCAGTGCGCAAAGTCCATCAACAAGACCAGTCAAATCTGAAGAAATCTATATCTGTTCAAACTGTGATGACATCAATACCGCAGGTTTTTGTTTCCAACACGCCTGCTTTCAACCACCGGAACTTTGATGGATATACCACTCAGTGCGGACGTGCTGGTCCTCTTAGTATTATGTTTCCAACGGAACTGAAGGGGGCATTGCCACGCCACCGTGGTTTCCCTGACGAACAAGCTGGACAGATTCTTGACATGGCCACTCAGCTCATGGAGTACGAACAAAGAAACCGCCCGTTTATGTTCGCAGGGCTAACTGACGGTTATCGCTGGATGTTTTTCAAGGTCATCCGAGATGCAACTGGTTATCGCTACCAGCAAT
>JAVCKV010314482.1:0-14108 GCA_032274145.1 Herpochondria borealis
TTCTATTATTGATTATTCTTTCAACTTCCGATCAATTTTCATCGCTTCCTTTTTTCATCTGCTGCTCTACAACGTCCCAGTGACATGCGGCGTGCTGACGGAGGAAGCATGATCGTCATGTCACATGTTGTAGGTAGTGCTTTTTTTTATCGTTTAGGGTCATTTCTAATTACACCTTTATCACTTTCATTATTTCTTATTCGGTTATATCTGTAAATCCAACGCACTATATCTATTGGCAATGAACCCTCTTGTTCCGTAATCCTCAATATTAAAGAAAATAGTTCTTCACTCATTTTTGAATCTATTCCTTTCGGAGACTTTGATTTATTTACGAGAGAATTGAATATTGTTAATTGTCTATTCTTACAGCTTTGTTGAAATCTAATGATAGCTCTTTTTTCAGCTTCATTTGGGTTACTTTTAAAGTACAACCATCTGCCCGAATTCACAAAATCACCTTTAGTCAAATATAATTTCCCTAAACTAATTCTAAGATAATTATTCCAATAATATTGCTTGAAATATCCGTTTAATTTTAAAATAGCTTCATCCGTTGATAAACTACTTACCAATTCTTCAATTTTAGTTTTTATGTCCTTTTGACTTTTCAATGTTGAATATGGTTTTCTTTTAGGTTCAATTTAGTTCTTCATCATTACCTACAACTATGTTATAACCACATACATTTTTATCAATATACGTAATTTTTTACTTTCTACAAATCCCAAAAACAAGCCCAACCAAGAACACAATACCTTAACAACCAGACAAATAAAACGCAAAATAAAACCATTACCCGTGTATACCCGAGTACTATCTGAATAAAAACGGATATAATTGGTTACCATGTCATGATATAAACTGTAATTATTTCAAATATAAACATTTTTGAAAAAAGCAAAACTATATCTATTACAATTATCAAGAAGAGGTTATTATTAGTCGCGAATACGCAATTATATTAAACCATTTCATCTATAATGATTCCGGAATATCACTAGACTGATCCTGGAATAATCCACTGATTGAGATTCTTTCATTTCCTTTTATAGTCTTTGTAAAAAGCCCTGAGCAACATGATTCCTGCAAAAGCTATTGCACCACCAGTCAAATTATGTACCAATCCTCTTGTAGGATAATTGATAAAAAAATAAACCAAGGCTACAATAATTGTTGTCCATAAAAATTGCTTGCCCAAAAAGTAGATTCTTTGCAAAGTAAGATTCATCTCTGTCATCTCATCTTCGAGTGTACTATCGTTTGCCGTTTTCAAAAATTGAGATAATTCTCCTGGCAATGAAATCCCAGTTGCAACTTGACTCTTTAATGTCTTGACTATTAAATCAGTAAAATTATACTCTTCTTTCAAGACATGATCTTTGAGATATGGCCGAGCGACATCAATGGCATTTAATTTAGGAGCTAACTGAAATGCATTCCCCATCAATAAAACCAAAGTACGGTTTAATAAAATGTAATCTTTTGGGATTATAATGTTATTGGATACATCTTTTAAATCTACTTTCTTTAAGATAGACGTAATTGACCCCAATCCAGAATTTAGTTTGATATTCTGAAAGTTTAATCCATCAAACTCTACTTCCTCTTCTAAAAATTCTTTGAAGATGTTGACTAATTTTTTGATATACTTCTTTGACGCTTTATCTGACCCAACAAAACCCAATCTCTTCAGTGCATTGACGATTTCGTCTGTATCATTTCGAACTACCGCCTCTATTAGTTCTGGCAATGCTTTCTTGGTCGCTTCCGTCAAATGTGCTACTGCACCAAAATCCAATAATATTATTTCTCCGCATTCATTGACTAATATATTCCCTGGGTGTGGATCTGCATGATAAAATCCATCCTTAACAATCATCTTACAATATAGCTGGATCAGTCTGGTCGCAATGTCATCTAAATCTAGATTCCATGCATTAAGTCTATCTATATGGCCAATATTTGTGCCCGCGCAAAATTCAGCTGTCAATACTTTGGTCGTACTATACTCTGGAAAAACTTTAGGAATGATAATTTTTAAATCGGGAAAGTCTTTTAAGTTTTCCCAAATGGCTTGCATCGCATTCGCTTCTTTTGCATAATCCAATTCTTCTTCTATCATTTGCTTAACCTGATCGTAAGTGTGATCAAGC
The DNA here is from genome assembly GCA_032274145.1 of Herpochondria borealis. Lineage (NCBI taxonomy): Eukaryota > Rhodophyta > Florideophyceae > Ceramiales > Ceramiaceae > Herpochondria > Herpochondria borealis. The sequence goes on from JAVCKV010314482.1 coordinate 2,157, forward strand.
CCCTGCATATCCATGAAGTAACCATGAAGTTTGACGAGGTTTTTCAAAATCTGTAGATCAGCGCCCGCTATTGTATCTATATTCTGATGTTGAATTTTCACAACAACATGCTGTCCATTTAATTCCGCTCGATGTACCTGTCCGATGGAAGCAACCGCTAATGGTTCTTTCTGAAAACTGGTATATATTTCAGTCGGCTTCTTTCCTAATTGCTTCAGAATCGTTTCCTCTATTTCTTCAAAAGGCTTTGCTGTGACTTTATCTTGCAGCTCCTCCAGTGGCGTCCGAAATTCCAAAGGCAAAATATTGGATAAATTAGAGATGAGCTGACCGAATTTCACAAATAATCCTTGCAGTTCTTGAATACGAGTTTTTACCAGATCTGCATTTTTTAAATGAAGCTTTTTAATATTTCGCTCATAATGCTTCTTTCCAAGGATTTTACTTTTCAGTTTCAACCAGGCATAACTTGCAAAAACTTGAAATGCTGTCCAATAAGCTTTTCGTTTTCTATAACTTGGAGAAAATATGCGTGTGTTTCTTTGCATCTTAAAGTCTATCGGTGAGTTTTATGTTTATCATTATTTAAACGTAAGCTATCTTGACTTGTTGGGTGATTAGAGGAGATATTACAAATAGAATTGAATGAATTGAGATCAAAATAATTTTGCTAAATATCTTTAATCAACGACTAACACATTATTACAAGTATTCTGAGAAGATCACTTATTGGTGTTTTGTATTTTTTCCATTTCAAATTCTTTAGATCTTTTTATTTGCTCATCAAGATCCCATTCAAAATCAAATCTATTTTTTAAATGTTCGGCTATTGGAATCAACCCTATCGCTGCCCTTCTTTCATCAATATTTACAGGGTCATATACGGGCCATATATTGAAAGTCTTTGTTATAGGATACCATTTCATTTGTCCACCATAAATCTGTAATTCTCCTTTGTCTGTCGCAATTCTGTCTTCTGCACGTACTAGCCATCTGGCCTCTAACTTTTTGTCCAACACCGCCCGCTTCATTCTAGGGATATAATGCTCTCTCGTCTCTTGATCAGAATGTTGGAGAATAGTGCAAATAATTTCATTTCCCTGTTGGCCAATGAGCGTTGTATCAGGCCAGTTTCCCTCACCAAGAATCTCTTTGACTTTTTTGATATTAGCAGGATGATTCTTCCAAGCTATTTTTTGATAATACTGAGCTTCTTCTGACTCTGGTCCATAAATCTTCCCTACAGAATCTCGCTTCATTAATGGATCTCTATCAAGTTTGCGTATTGTATCCAAAATGGCAATAATATCTTCTCTATCTATTGATATTTCTTCATGTGACTCTTGGATTGTCTTTTTCTCCTGACCACAAGAAATAGACACCAATCCAAATAGTATAAGTACAAGATTCAATATTTTCATTCCTGTTCTTTTTAATTGACCGTTTTGATTTATTTGATACATTCCAAAATAGTTCACTCTTATATTTTGATCAGCTTTCCAGTATACAGTTTCTCAAAATGGATCATTCGTATAATGTATGCGCCAGAATCCAGCGAACTTATATCAATAGAAGAATCTTTTGATACTTTCGATTCTAAAACAACACTACCGTTAATATCTAACACTATAATATCACCTTTCAATGCACGATTATCCAAATAGATAAGATCACTACCAATACTTGGATAAAACTCTAAATCTTCATAGATTACGACATTAGAGTTACTTGAAATAACATCATCAATAACCTTTGTTTGGGCAATATTTGTGTGAATAGGAAAATTATAATCGAAGTAAATAGATGCATCATTGTTTATATCATACCCAACCGCAAGTTCTTCTCTTGGCTTAATTTTAAAAATCAAATATCCATCGTTCTCATCATCGTCTGACCCAAGATTGATGTTCTCAAAAATAAATGAAATTATATTCCCATCCATAGACGCAGATACATCATGACTAGCATTCACAAGCTGAAAGGATGAGGTAATGTAACTTTCCATATCTAATGTGTCCAGGACAACAATATTACGGGCATCAGCTGTCCCTAGATTTTCAAACCTTATTGTGTAATATAGATAATCATCTAAAGATTCCCGCTCGATCCACCTTCCTTGCATACATTGTTTGTCATTAGGATCAAAAGAATTGACAACTACATCGCATAATGTACTAGAGATCGTTGTATCAATATTCAGCGACTCTATCATTGCATTAACTTCGTACTTTAGCGTATCGTTACCATTAAGAGGAAAATCATCCATAGGTGTATTCAATAAGAAAGTAACATCAAACTCAATCTCCTCAAAAGGCAAAATCGCAGGAATCCCCCACTCTATCCGATTAGAGTCCACAACGGCAAATATAGGATTGGATTCAACCACAGTTAGGAAGTCACCTTCAAAATCTATTGTGATTTTCCCTTCTGGCACTAGTGATCCTACATTCCTTACCAGTACTCTATACTTCGCTTCTTCTCCTGGCCTCGTTACCTGAGGATCTAGCATCACGATTTCCAGGTTCAGTATATCCTCTTTGGCCTGAACACAGATGTCTTGCGTCGTTTCCAAGATACTATCAATCGGCATTACTAAAATGCTATCCGGCATGAAGTTGAACAAGGAGTTAAATGAGTTTTCCGTAGGTATAAACGTAAATGTGTCTTGATCATAATATAACCCATAAATACCAACACCATTAGATGAGACAAGCCCTACTACGCTATCGGATTGATGAACTGCTAGACTTACATAAGGCATAGGAATTGCCAAACTATCACAAGAGTTATCTCCATAGTCGTATAGTATGCTGCCATTTATTTCATGTGCATCCCCACCAGAAGTATACGGACAGAATGAACCAATATAAACGGCAGGTGGTAGATTCTCATAGGTGTCAATATCATCAGAACAAATAAATTCTAAGGCAGAACAATCGGTACAGTCCAAGTTTTCATTTGTATTGTTTTTTATATACAATTGCTCTATCGAGTTCGATGTTAATTCTAAATTAGTCAGCGCTGCTAGTGTAGAAAGATCAAGTGCCTCTATTCTACTTGAGCCGATCTTAAGGTCCTTCATTTTGGGCAAATTATACAAAGTATAATTCCGAACTTTATCTGCAAGAAAGGTCAATTCCTCTAACTCTAAAGCATTCGTTATAGTAAGTTCACTTATATTACTATTCCCCTGAAAATACACTTCATTGATTACTGATAAAGAATCAAGCTCTACTGTTTTGAGGTCATTGCAATCTTGTACCCAAATCCTCTGCAGTGCACTCAAATTACTGCACTTGATTGAGTTCAAGCTGAAAAATATGTTGATGTATAGTTCCTCTATTGTAGAATTATCAGAAATATCAATACTGGTTATATTACTGTATTGAGGTTGAATGTACAGTTTTTTCAAGATTGGATAAAGTGACAAATCCAATTCTGCAGGATCATTAAGATTCCATCTATACTCCTCTAACAAGGGCAACTCGCCAGTTATTATCTCATTAAATGATCCATCAAGTTCTAGCTTCACTAGGCTTTTTAAATCTGACACATCTATCAGTGGTATCAGAGCATTATAATGAATTAGTAACTCCTCCAAACTATTATTTTCAGTAATCTCGAGTGTTTCCAATACTCTTAAGCTCTGTAATCGTATTTTCTTTAAGGTAGGAATATTTGAAATATTTAATTCATTAAGGTTATCGTCTGTCCCATTGACTCCACTAAAAAAGATCTCCTCCAAAGAAGGATGCCCACTAACGACAATAGATCGAAGTTCTATATTCGTCCCCAGCCTAAATGACTTTAACTCAGTAAGTCCCAAAACATCAACTGTATCAATCAGATCATTTGAGAATATTAAAAGATACTCTAGATTTACAAATCCTTCTATTCCAACTATACTCTTGAAGTCATTATTAGTAAATTCAAGATCATAAACAGCTTCAGCTTCGGTTACTTGAATCAAACTATCATTATTAGAATCTATCCCCTCTGCAATGAGGGCATCTAGAAAATCTTGATCTTCAAAGGTCAATGTCTGCCCGTGGAGAAAGATCGAACTAAAAATAATGATTACAGTAAGGTATAGCTTCATGATTTGTAATATAAGCAATCCGTTAAAAACACTAAATGTAAGAATTATTGATCTTACATCCATATCTATTGACTTTCCAGAAGAAATATTGATTCACTTTTGAAAATAAGGTTGAAATACAACTGGACTAATATTGGCTGAGCCAAGTTCCAAATTTCTAACTTTATGCTACTAATTCCTTTTTTAGCCCGGTTTATCTGAGACACAGTGTCGATCAATTTTTTAGTATTGCTTGACGTAAACTAGCAATTATTCTCAACTTAGGATCTATGTTTGTAAAAAAGCACATTTAGTTTTATTTGCTATGATCTTACTAGACTAAAAGGCTATCCATCAATCGAAACACCGGCTTGTTTGTTGTTTTTAAAGTGTACGTTAAAAAAATAGTTTTGCCCCTCCTTCTCTTGAAATGCCATTTCAAAACCTTCTTCCCTGACTGAAATACTTTTCAATTCAAAATGCTTTTCTATTGATACAAAATTCATTTCCGCATTTTCAAATTGCTCTTTAAGTGCTTTTTCTGACTCGGCCTTTATATCAGTTTCGTTGTTCAGTGCATCAAGAATAACTCGTTTTTGATTATCAGGTATTCCATCTATATTTCCATCAATTAATATTTCAATATCGCAATTTAAGAACCTCTTCTTGATTTGCCAACCCACATCATTTCCATTGACCCTAAAACTCTCAATCATCCCAAAATGAGAGTCATATACTTTCAGTTTCTTACGTCCAAATAGATTATTTAATAATCCCATACAATTAACTTTTTCAGTGACTCGAAGTAATATATTATTTCCATTATGTCTACGCCAACGGCATTTAACCTATCATCTCTAGAGACCATTTTTATCCATATTGGATAGCCGATTACTATTTTACGAAAGTCAAGTTCGAAGATTTTATTTCTCTCATTTTTCACCAACCAATCAAGGTTGGAAAGACTCGGCATATCTATTATTATGCAGATATTCTATATGTCAAAATTGTCTAATATATCTTCGTAATAAAACATATACTCTTCGTCCTCTGTATTAGTGCTCATCTGAATTAAGAGCATCTGATTATACCTGAAAAATATTGCTTGTTTTGTTAATAATGTTTCTCCAGAACTTAGCGAAATGGAAGAAGTCAATTCGATCAACTGTCGTTGTTTATCTAGCTTAGGCTCCGATACACTAACTCGGCTAATTATAGATGAATATGATCGCAGAATTTGTTTCTCAACAGATTCACTAAACTGTATTAATTCCTTTTCTAATTTATACATATTAGGAGAAAAATTTGTTTGATCAACTTCACCAATTAAGATCAATGGAATGTATCCTTCATTGCGTTCTTTTATTCCATATAATCTGTAAATATTATCTATTGGAAAATTTATTAAAAATTGCTTTTCTAGTTCTTTAATTTGAGATAAATATGTTGATACATCTCTTTTAACTAAGTGTTTATCATCAAATGTCTTTAAAGCTTCTTCTCTCCAGGAAAGAACATTTTTGTTGATTTCAATATTATTTATTTCTCGTAATGAGTTATCTCTAAATAGAAGTTGTTTTTCGGTTCCATAATACCACTTAGTTTCCATGTAGTTTAATCTGTCCGGATTGCCTAATATCAAAGTAACATCTTGTTTTGACATACCGATTACGACATCATTATAGTTTCTATTTACTTTTTGATTTTCAGCAATTTTAATCAATGATACTTCATCAAAAATCAATACTTCTCCTTTGGGAAAAAACCACTTTTCCGCACCAGCTTGACTAATGACAATAGTATCCGGACTAATAAAGTTGTCCTTGAAAAAAGATTTACTCAAACCCACAGAGATAGCCCAGGCTTGTATCTCTTCTTTCTTTACTGGCTTATAGTACTCCGATTTGGTTTTATTGTTAAACTCAACTATCAATTTATCTTCAAGAACTTGAATTTTTCTAGATGATTTGAGCAAGTACTCTGGATTTTTATCTTTTCTAATTAGTATATAATAATCAATATTTTCTGTGACGACTAACTTCTCCAATGCTCCATCCCAGAATCCTACAGGGCTTGACTTCATAGAGTTCTTGCATCCTAGAGTAATTATTGAATAGATTACTAGTATTATAATGGTTCTCATATTTTTGGTTTTACTCCCCTATCCCTCTCTGACAGAAGACAGAAGGGAAACTTGCATGGTTACACGATGTTAAATGTATTCTGTCAACTCATTTCAATTTGGGCTTTTCACTTACCGCTCACGGAACAAGTCTTCAGCTCTGATAGAGATGAACAGACATGCGATCATCCTTTATTTATTATTAGTTGGGTTTAGTTACTTCCAAAATATGCTCCAGGAACTGGACTTTCCACCATAAAGTTATATCTGTGTCCTTCACTTTGATTCATTTTTAATGAATTTTCCATTTTCTTATAAAAATCATCAATAGAAGCAACTTCTTTCAATTCAAAATCTGAAATTTCTTTCGCTATTTCTTCTTCGTTTCTTTGATCTGGTTCTGTTTTTGAAGTTGATCCATCTTCATTCATTTTAAAATTCCCACCATTCCAAGGAAACGAATAGCTCTGAGACATTAACCCTATTATATCAGGACATATATAATTTGCTTGAAGCCAATTGTTGTTAAAAGAAAATGTAATATTATTATTACTAATTGACTCCACATTATTGAATTCATTAAACCCACTAGAATCAGAGGCTAGCATCAAAGAGTTATTGTAATTATTTGATGCACTATAAGCTTCACAATGTACATTAGAGAGTTTACTTAATACCATTCCTATGACCATGGAATCTCTATTATTAGCATGTACAATTTTCTCAATCTCTTTTTGATTGATTAGACTTGACAGCAGACTTAGTATTGATTTTATAGACTCCTTATCTCCCCAGGAAGCTACATGTCTACCGCCGGCTACGTATTGATCATCACTAAAGAAAAAGTTTAGAATAAGCGAACCATATTGAATAAAATGCCAGTCTTTAATTTTTTGCTGAGGATTACCAACTAATTTAAGTCTATCGTAAGACTCTCTTAATTCAATAGCTTTTTGTTTTGGGATTTTAAGATTTTCATCGTCAGAATTGGGATCAAATGACATTTCCAATTCTGTAATTGATGCTTCTAAACCGACTAGATCATTATTTAGAATCTTCATTTTAATATAAAACCAATAAGTCCAAAAATCAAACTTGTCTTTTACCGTCTCGAGTGTCTCTTGAGCCTTTTTAGTGTCGAACCTTCTCGAATAGGCAATTGCCAAGCTATTCGCTACATCAACATCTTTAGTAATTTTGAATGATTCCTCAAGGAAGATTCTTGTTAGTGAATAATGCTCAACATTGTAGAAGTGATTTCCAAGCTGTTTAAATGTATTTGAATCTAGTTTATTAATTGCCTGTTCAAATAAAATACTTTCATCTTTGCCTCCCATTTCATTGAGACAGTTACTCGCTAACTGGTAAAGTGGCTTATAGTAAATGTCTTTTTCGAATCCACCAATTAGAGTTGCTAACGCATTCTGGTAATCAGATTTTGCAACTAACTCTTTAGCTTTTACCCAATCTTCATGAGCAGGAGAATTTGGGTTTTCATTTTTCTTTTTCTTGAATATATTGAACATGATTTAATTTTATAATGTACTTGCACATAACCAATGATAAAAAAAGATTTCACCATGATCCGTATCATACATTTTTATTTTTTATTGCCTAGAAATAACTTGATCATCTAGATATTCTTCATCGCTGATATTTTTTTCGCTTTCATCTTCTATTTCATTTTCATACTTCATGATTTTTAGAAGGATATAAAATGCTATCAAGTTAACATAAACAACATAATCATCTGAATCTGAATTAAATGCAAAATTAAATGCAGACAAGCCCACCTGGAGATCAAACATTGAATTCGTAGTAGAATCAATTCCTATAGAAAAATACAAACCCGAGTAATAAGTATAGGCTACGCCACCAATACTAAAACTAGCTACCTGAAGTGATTGATTGATTTTTGAAATTGAAAATTTATTCGATTGATTATTGATGCAGGAGTAACCGGCATAAATAGACAACAGAAAAGGTATTATTATTAATGTCAACATCGCCAGAGATTCCACATTCTCTGAATCTTGGTTTAAAATTCTAGCTAATATTAAAATCGACAATCCTATACCCATGATTCCACCGATCATTTGATACCAACCTAAAACCAGGATCTTGTCTTTAATTGTTAATACACTATTCATCTCTTATTAATTATGTACAACTAAGCGCTGATATAGGACGACCGCAGCGACAGCTTATCTTATCTCCTAGCCATCTTCTACATCGTTGTTTCATATTCCTGCACTTCGTTTAAATAGGTTTTGTAATTTTTACCAGGTTCTCTTTCTTTACCGTTATAGTCTATTCCTATTTTCTCTTCATCTAAATCACTAAAGGTTAAAACCTAAAACTGTATGTATCGTTTTCGACTAATAGAAAGCAATGGCAATATACACAGTGTTCACTAGCGTTTTTAATATTAAGTTGTATTTTATAGTCCTAACTACAAGTTGACTTCAAACAAAACATTAAATTCAGTTTTTGAAAAATCGAGATTTAGAGAAAATTCTTTTTTGATCGTCTCAAGCCAATCTTCACCATATTCAACTCGCTTTTTATCCACAACATTTATTCCCTTCCTAATTGAAATTTTATTATTGAACAATCCAATCCTCCCATCTTTGGTATTCTTCCCAACAATCTTATGATGAAAAAAGTGTGAATTAGGATGCGTTGACATATAGTAGTTCGAGATCGCTATATCCTCTTCACTTATCTCCACGTTCTCAAAACTGTATAGATTCGTCCAGCCCTTTTCAGTTTGTCGTTGTATCATAAAACTGGCTATCGCGAAATTGAACTAGCCTCACTAGCCCATCTTTATCATTCAGCGGAGATGATACATTAATGTCTAGAGGAATCCTTGTGATCAGCCCTCCAAATCCGACATCGGTAACATATGTTCTTCCTTCCAACTCAACCAAATATGCTAAGTGATTTCTCGGAGGCGTTCTTTTGGGATTACTCAACCAAACTCTTCCCAAAACGGGCTTAGGAACAAAACCTAGAGACTTCAATAATTCGGCATATAAGGTATTGAGTTCAAAACAATAGCCTCCACGATTTTTTATGACGATCTTATCAAACAGATGATTATGATTTAAAAGAATCTTCCTACCTACCACTATATCTAAATTTTCAAATGCAATGTTTTCTGTATGATATTCTTGCAACTTCGTTAATCCCGCTAAATCAGCCGCACAATTATCAAGTTTCATTCTACTTAGATATTTAGCTATTTCGGAATCTTTCATTTTTCAGATCGTTATTTTTACTGGAATGACCTATAATTCATATTTGAATCCAGGGATTTTTTATTTAATGGCAACGAAGGTATCAAGCATACCTGATGTCCGACTTAAGGTAAAGCTTACATATTGTGACGCAATGTTAGATACTAACTTTCTCTTAGTATTTCAATCCTTGATTTATTACAATTGAAAATCAATTATGTATCTTATATATCAATTCTAATTCTTTTTGCACTCTTACTGGGTTATTATTTAGAATTGCGGCGCTAAAAGAAACTCCTTCGGTCGCTAGTTTAATTGTTTCAATCGCTGAGTTTCCAATTCCTCCGCCTGGTTCTTGAATTGCCAAAATATTTTCAACCATTCCGTCTTCTGTTATTTCATAATTAACCACACACAATCCTTCAATCCCATTTTGTCTGGCATCTGCAGGATATTTAATGTTTTCAAATATGGCATCAATCAATCCTTCAGATCCTCCCATCAAATATTTAGGGGCTTCATCTAATTCAATTTCACTAAACGTCCCATTAATTTCAACTAAACATAAACTAGTTTCATTAATCAAACTTTCATCACTCCCCTGTTCCTCTGTACCACACCCAACAATCACAATTGCAACAAAAATTGCAAGGAATTGAAATTTACGTATCGAATTAAACCAGTCTAAAAATAGGCCTTTGGTGTTCATTTTCATATTTTTCATATTTTTCATATATCGATAAATTTACTTAAAAAGTAACAGAAAAATATCACCATCTTCAAAAATAGAATCACAATCCACTTTAACTCCATTGGGTCTAGATTAATCGATCTATATCATCATATATTGTCTTCATTTCAGACTTAACTTAGTCATTTTCCGTTTTAACTACAGGTTTTACAACAAGCTCAAAAGCTAACTTCTTTTCCTCATTCTGATTATAACTAGCCTACCCTGATAAGAATAGCAACGAACTAGAAGCTATTTAATTCTTAGCTAATATGTATGAATAGTGCCCTCTCAACCTAGCAATAAATTATCTTTTATACTTTCAAATATCTTGTTCGTATCCTTTGTTATTTTATGCATGGACTTCCCGCCTGCACACATTAACAATTCTTCTTTATTACCATTATTCAAGAATTCAATTTGCACCCAATTTATATTAAATGTTTTCATAAACGGCTTAGGGTTTTCATATCTACATCTACTAATAATTTCACTTAGATGTATGGGTTGGCTTAACCCAACATTAATATTATTCGCTCTATTGATAAATCCAAATGTATTATTAGGTGTTAGTTTCAATCCTTCATTTGTAATCTCTAAAGAAAACCTTTTGTTGTAAACGATAGGGAATTTATTCCAAAGTATTCTAATATACGGAAACCCTAAGGGCATTTTATATAGCCCAAAAGCTTTCCTTAACCACGAATTTTGCTTAATTACTTTATTGAATTCTTCTTGGTGCCCTTTAGTACTTACCCAAACTTCATTAATTTTCATAAAACTAATTCTTTTAGAAATGATGGAAATCAATTCAAATTATCTCCAAATATTAAATGATGTGAGCCACTATCTTTTTCATAAGAAACCCTCTCTTAATTCTATTGCTTCCTGCTTCTGTTGTCAAATCAGCCTTGCATTACAAAAAGCAAATTTTCCACCAAACCAAGAACTATTCTATATCCTTATCATAGATGAGAAACCCCAAAATCAGACCAAAGCTGACATTACTTATACAAAATATTAGAGCCTATTTTTATTTTTTAACTATATCACATAAGTCATTGTAATTCTCTGGAATATTATTTTTATTCAGGTGAATCTTTATTCTATTATTTTTTGTATCAATTAAGTAATTATTAAAATCATCGTAACTACTGTAATAGAACGAATTATCATTTACTGCGATAACCTTCATTTTTTGTTCTTTCAAATATGTGATCATCTTAGACTCTTTAACAATTCCATTAAAATCAAAATATGCAACCGAAAACTCAGTCAATTCTAGCTTTTCATTATCATCAGAATAAAAGTCAGCAATTATTCGAGTTCCTCGTTGTAATATAGGATCGTCACAATTCCATATTCCAAACCTATCTATATTAAACTTACTGTATACAAAATTTTGTATTTCAGTTTTTCTTTTTCTAACTAAATAGATACTATCTCTTCTAGCTTTTGCATGAATCTTAATGAGTTCATTGTATTCTTTCATTTTCTCTCTTTCAATTTCAAGTTCTAGCCTTTTCTGTTCTATTACAGTATTAATTGAATCTCTTTTTCTATCAGATTCAATCTTTTTACTACTGTAATCAGCAATTGCTCTATCATATTCCGTATCTGACAATACTGGCCAAGTTTCAAAAGACACTTTCTTTGTTCCTTTCTCAAAGGTCACTTTGTATGTCCCTTTTCGTTGCCCTCTCTCAACAATTACGTTTTCCCATAAGATATTCCCATATTCAGGTTTATAGTTTTCTTCATACTCAGTTATTTCAAAACT